>PISX010014890.1:0-51390 GCA_004024625.1 Mellivora capensis | reverse complement strand
ACATGACTAATTCCTCCCTCCCTTATTGTACTCCCTCAGGTATATTCCTCTCATGCCCTCAGGGTACCTATCGTTGCTTAACTACCAATGACTCCCTAGATTGCACATTTATCTTACTGTCCCCCTCAACTAACATCTATTCGGATCCTCAACTCCAGTCCATACTATTCCCCCAACACCAAACCAAAAGGGCTGCCTTCCTCCCCTTCTTAATAGGCGCTGGGATAACTGCTGGAGTTGCAACCGGAGCAGCGGGGGTGGGAACTTCCATAGATTTCTACTATAAACTCTCCCAAGCTCTCAATGATGACATGGAGCGGTTCGCTGATTCTCTCACGGCCTTACAGACTCAAGTCACCAGCTTGGCGGCCGTCGCCTTACAAAATCGGCGGGCCCTCGATCTCTTAACTGCCGAAAAGGGTGGAACCTGCCTATTCCTAAATGAACAATGTTGTTACTTTGTTAATCAATCAGGTATAGTCACTTCCAAGGTCAAAGAACTCCGGGACCGGATCCAGACAAGGCGCCAGGGCATGTCTTTCTGGGGCTCGGACCCCCACACTTGGGTAACATGGCTCCTCCCTCTGGTGGGACCCCTAAGCCTAATCCTCCTCCTTATATCTGTCGCCCCCTGCCTGTTTCGATGTTTTCAGGAACGTCTGCAGGAACTCACACGGGTATCCGTGAACCAGCTTCTACTCCAGCCCTACTCTCGCCTGCCCACTTCCGACTGCCCCTATGACGTCGCCCCACCGTCAGCAGGAAGTAGCCAGAATAGAGTCGACGCCCCCGACACTATTATATGAAAAGAAAAAGGTTGGAATGTTGGGGTCAGGCGAGAGAGGGGAGAACCATTCAAAATGGCGGACACCTAAGATGGCCACGGTTCCCGCCATCACCCTCCCGCGACAAAGGCCGCATCAGACCCGGGAAGCAAACTCAAAGGGGAGACCAAAACCTCTCTCCTCCCATCGACGAACCAATGAGGAACCCCGCAGCTGAATTCGGCCCTTATTAGGAAAAACTCGACAAGGCCTCAGTACCTCCTCTCCGGACTTCACCAGCGGAACCCCATATAAGCCCCTACCTCTTTGCCCCACGTGCGACTTCCCGACTCTCTTTCCCCCAGAGTCGTGGAACCTCGCCCGAGGGTGCTTGCAATAAAGCCGGTCCTCGAATGCTCGCTTGCCTTGGTGCCTTTATTCCACTCAATCGGTCTGCGATCAAACCTAACAGATTATCATCACCTCTAAGAGTTATAAGAGAAAATATCTCATCAAAGAGTTCTAAACAAAGACAGCTAGAAAGAAATTACAGACACAAAAAGCCCATGATAATTTTTATACTTTATTAGTATCATTTGAGGTCTTCAACAATTTGGTTTCAAACTGAGGTCTTCTCTCAAAACAGCTCTTCTGGGAAACTGAACTGTAGTCTGGGCTATGAAAAAGCCACTTTTCTGATATGAACTCAGATACGGATTCCCAGGGATTATTTGTATTAAAAGACCCTACTACCAAGGGATGCCTGTAAATTGTGGTGATTTGGCCTTTTTCACTCTTGCCTTTAGCTGACAAAATCCCTTCCCGTGAAAACTTAACGACACCATCCATTTTACCCAAACATAAGATCTTAGAGGAATAATCTTGCTTTTTCAGTGAAGCTTCTTTGTCTGGGCCATTCCATAGCTCAAGATTATTTTGTGTCTTCCGAGGGGACTTCTCCTCAATAGAAACGGAAATAATGGGTCTCAAGAACTTTTTCCCTTTTCCGGAAGCACATCTTGATTTATCTGAAATTGTATGAGCTGCCAAGTCCATGCTTTTAGCTCTCTGTAGCTTATCTGCATTCATGCATATTGCAGAGCTCACTGTATTAGAACTTTGAGCACTGTGGTAGTTTAGTTTAAGCAAGTGGTCCCATAATGAGGTGCCATTCCTGGAACCCTCAGAATACTGCCGGTTCATGCCTTGAGACCAACATCTCTTACTTCTGATCCATTCAATTTCCCTCAGCAGCCTGCAAAAGATTAAAAAAAAAAAAATTGTCGAGAGGTCACATATCTAAGGTGAGTAGCCAGAAGCACGTTTCTTGTTGAGACACAGAACAGAAACTCACTGCAGGATTCCATGGATTGATGAATGAGAAGATCCCAGGTAGGTCGCCCTTAAATCAAGCGATCTGTACAAATAGCCCACTGCTTCAGTGATGATGTGATGACCAGAGTCACTGACCAGTAACTGACCTGCTGGATATTTGAAAATAAAAATATTAGAATTTTTAAAAATCACTCCTAGTTTCACATATGTAAAAGAGAAGGGTAGGAAAAAAAATTATAAAACATGGCATTGGGTGCTTACTTTGGCAGCATAGATATTAAAATTGGAATGATACGGAGAAGATTTAGCATGACCTCCTGCACAAGGATGACACACAAATTCATGGAGCATTCCACGGAAAAAAAAAAAAAGGATGGCATCAGAACATCATCTATTGTAGTATTCCTGCCAAAAAATTTAACCTAAGTCTAATTATAAGAAAACAGTCAGATACAAATTGAAGGACACTGAGGGGGAGGGTAAAGCAGAACCTGACCTTGACTCTTCAAAAATTTCAATGCCATGAGAAAACAAAACAAGCCTACTTAAAGTTCTAGGCTAAAAGAAGACAACCAAATACAATGGAAGATCTAACACAGGATTCTGGATCAGAAAACAAGTGACTATAAAGAACATTTACTAGAACGCTCGGGGACATGGAAATCTAAACTGCACATTAGATAAATAGCCTTTTGCAATGGTTAAATTTTCTAGGTTTGAGCACTGTATTGCGGTCAAGTAGGGGATTGTCCTCATACTCGGAAAACACAAGCTGAAGTATTTACAGATGTAAGTGACATATCAGCAACTAACTTTCAAACCGTCAAAAAAAAATGGGTGTGTGTGTGTGTGTGCGCGCGCGTGCGCGTTTATGAAAGAATGCAAGCGTCAAAATGTTAACAACTGGTGAATATAGGTAAAGGTCTGTAGGTGTTCATGATACAGTGCCAGGTGCCACTGTCAATAATTTAATATAATTCTCTAAAATGTGTTAACAATAAAAATATACATGTATATATTTTACAACCTAATTTACCAGTGGTACTCATTTATTCATTTTACCCATTTATATGGCTGCTTTAAGAAGCTGAATTTATACCCCTGGTTATAAACATAACAGAAGGCCAGTGCATATAGGGTCAATCTGGATATGTGGCAAAGAGACTACACCAAGAATATTAGGGTGAGGGGCACCTGGGTGGCTCAGTCAGTTAAGTGTCTCCCTTTGGCTTGGGTCATGATCTCAAGGTCCTAGGATTGAGTCCCATATCCGGCTCCCTGCTTAGCAGGGAGTCTGCTTCTCCCTCTGTCCCTCCACCTGCTTGTGCTTGTGTGCTCTCTCTCTCTCTCTCTCAAATAAATAAAAATAAAATATTTTTAAAAACGCATATCAGGGACACCTGGGTGGCTCAGTTGGTTAAGGAGCTGCCTTCAGCTCAGGTCATGATCCCA
Source organism: Mellivora capensis (assembly GCA_004024625.1). Taxonomy (NCBI): domain Eukaryota; kingdom Metazoa; phylum Chordata; class Mammalia; order Carnivora; family Mustelidae; genus Mellivora; species Mellivora capensis. The sequence goes on along the minus strand of PISX010014890.1, from coordinate 47,839 downwards.
GCATCCTGGGATCAAGTCCCACATCGGGCTCCTTGCTCGGCAGGGAGCCTGCTTCTCTCTCTGTCTCTGCCTGCCACTCTGTCTGCCTGTGCTCACTCTCTCTCTTTCTGACAAATAAGTAAATAAAATCTTTTTAAAAATAAATAAATAAATAAATAAATAAATTTTTAAAAAAGGCATATCAGGGTGAAAACCACAGGCAGATGGCCCAGCCAGTGTCCCTGTATTAATAATAATAGTAACAACTGTAAATTATGTGAGTGATTGTCATCTTTCAGGCCTGTGTAATTCTGTAAGGCATAAACTATCATCGCTTGTCTTTTTTTTCTCATTTAGGTTTTTAATAGGACATACATTCACATGGTTCAAAATTAAAATGTATAAAGATATAAAGTAAAAAGTCTCTCCCCCATCTCAGTCCCCATCTATGTAGCTTTTTCTTAAAACACGTGTCCTTCCAGAGTTTATGGTGCATATCCATTGTCTTTTCAAGAGGAGAAAAATGAAAGAAGTAACTTGCTCCAGTTCATGGTAGAACAATCCAGGGTCACCTCATCCCCAAGCCCTTGTCCTCGACTACTGTACTAAACCGCCCCTTCCCTCATACTGGAATGTTGTTCTTCTGAGGACCAGCTGGTGTCTTCTGCTTGCAGAAATGTTCTCTCTCTGTCTCTCTACTTCATGAGTCATAACCCAGGTCTCAAAATCTGGTAGGGAGTCATAACTGTTGGCTCTGCTTAGCAATCTGTGGCTATTTTGCCTTTTTTTGAATTATTTTCATAAGTCCCTATGATGTTCCCAGCTGGCCCAATCTAGCACAGCAGAGTGTACTTGTGAATTACCCTCTTCAGGACAGCCACATTGCATTGGCCTTAACTAGTCTCACAAGATAAAGTGGAGAAGAAAGCCAGAACGTCTCATGTGGCAGCTGAACAAGAACCCATTCTCAGAGATCCTCTGGAGCCAATAACCACACCCCACAGAATGTTCATTCTGCCCCAGGCCCTTTAAGAGGTTCTGACTTGTCACACAGACCACGGTCCTCCGCGCACACTATTTCAGGCTTCTGTTCCTCAGACTCCCTGTTGGCCAAACATCTTGGCTCCCCAGGCCCCTTTACCCCCAGGATCCATTCTGGACCCGTATCTATAGCTTTGAATTCGGACACAATCCAAACCTTTCTTTCTGGCAACAAGCACTGATTGCAGCTGCCAGAAAAGTACATCCTTGCCTTAGGCCAAACCCCAGTCCACCCCATCCTCCCTTGGGGTTAGAGTTCCAGCTTGGCAGCACCACCCAGCCTGGTCCGTCCTCCCAACCCAGCATAGAAGACACAGCAGGATGGGTTCATTTAAACTGGAGAGAAATCACTGAACCTCTTCTCACTTCAACCCTTCATTCTGGAGGGGAAGGGAATCTAACATTAACTGGGCATTCTGTTGGTTACTCTGTGTACCTCCTCTCATTCAACCCTCAGAATAACCCTATAGGCAGACATTATTTTCCCCTTTTGGTCAGTAAGACAACAGACACTCTGGGAGGTTATGTCCAGAAAACAGCAGAACTGGGCTTCAAAGCCAGTTCACTGAGATTCAAGCACCATAACTTCTAGAAGTGGGTAAAGAGAACACCGTTCTCCCTGTTGCATTGGTTCCCTATTAGATTTTTCCATAAAAATATAGGTAGGAAGGAACCATCAGTTACCTTTTCCATTTTGAACTTGTGGACGGAATGTGAATTGGAGGTGGGAAGAGGAGGGGACAGGCCCATCTACTACCTTGAAAATCTGTTCTCAGAGTTTAAGTGGTAAGTTTTCCTAGTCCCCCAAACACACACACTTTTTTACTGCTTAATATTTTTTTAAAGTGGTGTCTTTACTATTTCCTCTCGAAAAAGAACAAGATATTTTATCTGAAGATAATCCTCAGTCCTTTTAAGTATTCTTCTAAAGTACAACCTTTTCTAGTCTTTATTCTACTGAAATTTAAGCCTTTTCCGCATGCTTCCTCTACTATGACTATATGTCATAGGTGGGATTTTGCAATGCCAGGCCTATGTTTACTTTCTCCCCAGCCCAGATTTGCATTGCAGGTGGTCCTCAACAGGTAGGAAGGAAGATCTCAGGTGTTGTTGGAGGTCCTCAGGAAGTCTCCCTGAATGGCTCTGTGGACCCTGCCCAAGAGTGAACTCCCCGCCCCCTCCCCCCCCACCCCATTTTCGCCCTGCTGTGTTGGGAGAGAATGGGCTAGGAAGTAGAGCCAATCACTGTCTCTATTTTCCACCCAGAAGCCATGCTGCAAATGTATAATGAGGAAGGAGGATTATGCAATATCTAGAAGTTCTTTGTTGAAAGTCTTTTTTTGCTCGGTAAGTATGCTATGTCTGAAGTTTCTTTGTGAGAAGTCCTTCAGTTTGAGAATTAAGCTTGTTTGTACATTATTTCAATAAATATCTACAAACATATTAAGGAGGGAGAAAGCTATCATTGTCTCAAATAGAGTAGAAAGGTGCAGTTGGCTGTCTCCATGGGCCTTCAGTTTCTGCCCAGAAGGAAATAATAAAAGAGGGTGGATCTGCATTTGGCGGTGGAGGGGTCCTATGCCCCACCCCTTTTCACTGAGACCACTGACTAGTCTGCCCACAGGGACCAGCTGCAGATGGCAAGCAGCAACCTTTCATGGTCTGCCTCAGTATTGCATGAGTTCACTCCACCAATTCGAAGGCCTGTGCACAACCCACCTTTGGGTAGAGGGACCAAATTCATTGTTCTCTCCTTCATGGGATTTTGTCCCTACCACTCCACCAAAACTGAAGGTTCCCTGTGACCTCTGTGCTGCAATGGTCTGCTCTCAACCTGGTGGTCAGTTGCCAGGCCTCTCCCTTCTCAGCTTCCATGACGTTGCTGATTCTCAGCCTACCTCTAGAGCCCGTCCTCATCTTTGGTACGACTCTTTGCTCTGCCCACCCTTTAAATACAAGCATTCTTCCAAGTTCTATCTCCTGCCATCTTCTTGTCTTATGTTCTTCTTAGCTCTTTCAACCATTCTACCAGGTTGAGCCATCAAGCATATGCCAGGGACTCCAAAATCTGTTTCTCCGGCTCCTAAGCACCAGACTCAGGTGCCCTAGTCCCTACTGAATGTCTCCATGTAGATGAGATTCAAACTCAACATGCCCTAAATGAGCTCATCATGGCCCCCACCCTAACTCTTGACCTGTGCTTCTTAACCTGGAATGGCAACAACCTCGTCTACTGAGATACAATGACCTAAGGTATAGCCATAAACTGGGGATACCTTATTCTTTTCCTCACCTCTCACATCCAATCAAACATGGAGCCCAGTTGGATCTACTTCCTAAATCTCAAATACAACCCTTTCTCCCCATTTCTACTGTCCTTGTCTAACACAAGAAAAAGACTGTCCAATTCCCTCTCACCAGTCCTATCCTCTATTCAGCCATGAGATGATTATATCTAACATACAAATCTATTCAGGATGCTTTGTGCTGGAAATTCGACAGCAGCTCCCCTGACAGACCCTTTAATATGGCAGACAGGATTCTCCATGCCCAGAAGCTTGCTTTGTTCATGTGGATCCTTCTTGATTGAAATGCTTTCCTCACCTTCTTTCCAGACAAACACCTGTGAGGACTCACAGCCAAGTCACTTTTTCTGGAAAGTCTTACTTATTCCTTCTTTTATGTGCTTCCCCATACCCTCTACCAACATCTGTCATAGCACACATCTCACTGATGTCAGTTACGTTTATGTGCTTATCTCCCCAACAAGGCTACAAACTCCTAGGGCTCACAAACAATACAAAGAGTATGGGATTGAGGGTCAGAGACTGGGTTCCAAGTCCTCAGTCTACTACTTACTAGCTGCAAGGGTTTGGAATGTCACTAGGTCTTTCTGATCCTATGATGTTATTGTCTAATCAACAGGATTCTCTGATCAATTGTACCAGGGTAAGTATATGACCCATCTGCTATTTTCTCAGCTTTAAAATTAGCTGAGTAATCTCTAGAGTCCTTTCCAGGTTAAAAAGTGTTCTAAGAAGGCCACCTGGGTGGCTCAGTTGGTTCGGTGTCTGACTCTTGATTTCAGCCCAGGTCATGATCTCAGGGTCATGATATTCAGCTCCATGGCAGGCTACACACTAGTGTGGAGCCTGCTTGAGGGTCTCTCTCTCCCTCTGCCTCTCCCCATCCACCCCAGCTTGCATGCTTTCTCTCTGAAAAAAAAGTGTTCTAAGCTTATGAGGGCTATTAGACATGCTCTTGCAACCAAAGGTACTTACAAACTTATAACCCATTAAAAATGATAAAACCGGGGCGCCTGGGTGGCTCAGTGGGTTAAGCCTCTGCCTTTGGCTCAGGTCATGACCTCAGGGTCCTGGGATTGAGCCCCGCATCAGGCTCTCTGCTCGGCGGGGAGCCTACTTCCCCTCTCTCTCTGCCTGCCTCTCTGCCTACTAGTGATCTCTGTGTGTCAAATGAATATATAAAATCTTTTTAAAAAGATGATGAAACCTGAGACACCTGGGTGGCTCAGTCGGTTAAACACCTGCCTTCGACTCAGGTCATGATCTCACGGTCCGGGGATCAAGCCCCGGGTCAGGTTCCAGGCTCAGCAAGGAGTCTGCTTCTCCTTCTCCCTCTGATCCTCCCCCTGCTCATATTCTCTCTCTCTCTCTTAAATAAATAAAATCTTTATAAATAAATAAATAAGATGAAATCTACAGAAGGAGAAAGGAAACCCTGTTAACAGACATGCATGAGTCTGGTGGATTAACCAGGGCCCTCTATTTCCTCTGCAAAATAAAACAGGCTAGTACCCAGGGCACACTGGAGCCTGCAGCCAGGAGGCTCGTCTCTGCTGTGCCCATAGACTTCTGCTCCTCATGGTTGGGTTCTAGCTGGATTGTTAGTCTCATTTTGGTAACTAAATTAAGTACAGTACAAACTGATGAGATATTTAGTGTGAAATGAAGGAGAGTTGTTTTCTATGAAAAACAGGCTGAATGCTCTGCAGCTCTTTCAAATTCCAGCACAAGGCAATAGTAAAAGGTTGAGAGAAGCAAGAGGGAGCAGTCTAGAAGGATCGGGCACAGACTGCATCACTACTGTCTAAAAAGTCTCACCCTACAGAAGCCAAAACTGGAAATCATGGGTGATGCATTTTGAGAACAATGACATCTAATTCCAATCAGAGGACCCAATTATTGAAAGAAAGATAGAATGAAACAAAGGAAGGAAGGAAGGAAGGAAGGAAGGAAGGAAGGAAGGAAGGAGAGGTCTTGTATCTAAATTTAAAAGTTTGGGGAAATGATTACATTTATATGTGTAAGTTAAAATAAAAGGCAGTCTGTCTACATCACTTACTTGACCTTTTGGAGGAAGGGATCTACTGCTGTAGAGAAGAGGACCATGGCTGAGCTGAGCATTTAAAAATCATATGAGGAGAGAGGACTGACTCACCCTACTGAAAGTCACCCACTAGAGCTTTTGTTTAATTTCTCCCTTCTAAATTTGACTGAGATGGTTGGCATTTCTTTTTTAAAAGAATCCCAGGGAGAGGGAAGTAACATAAAGTTCATCTAACCATACTTCTTCCAAAATAAACAATTTGGTACAGAACACTCAGCTTGATATAATGCCACATTGATATAAAAGCCACATTCCCACTGAAATCAGTTTTCAAAGGGCGGATTTAAAGCACTTATCAGAAAAAGAGAACAGGAGGATGGCTCTGTGTCAGAAGTAGTTTGGGACACAAATCACAAAAATCCTCTTTTCATCATCAGGATTAGTATTAAAATCTCCAGAATTAACCATTTTAGTAGGTTAAGATTTGTCTTGAAACTGGATTGAAATTGAGGAGAGACAAGCTGTAAAGGATATATTACAAGGAAAGATTTCAGTTTTGAATAAGTGCCTCACAAAACCATAATCAGAAGAGGAAACAAAATGTAGAATTTATTGCCCCTACAAATCCATCACTTAATATGTGTTTACTATAATCTCATGCATAAAAATGCTATAATTAAAATCTGAATTATCCTTGCTGGAAGCCCACTATCTTTCAGTTTGGAAGATTATAGTGGAGTTTATATGTTGATCAAATATAATAATAAGAGACTAAGAAGGTGCCAAGACCTTCAAGCTAGCAATTTATCAGTGTTAATCTATAATCCAAACCAAAATATGGAAAGTCTACTTATGACAATTGTTTCCAATAGGCTAAAATGCAATTTGGGTCATTTCTTTCAAAGTTGTTAGCCTGAAGCCTAGTTCCTGCTTCTTTTGGATGCTCGGCAAATTGTGTAAATACCCAGAAAGAACCTGTTGATGTACTTCCCCACCCTTCCTTCCCTGGCAGAGTCCTGCCCTACAGCTAGCACTCTTTCTCCTGCTTTGACAAGGTCCCTGACCCTGGGAGTTCACAGTCTGTTTGAGAGGTCAAAATATTCACACTGGAAAGAAACAGAAACTCAGTGTCAAAAAAGGATCCTTTGGGGGTGCCTGGGTGGCTCAATCAGTCAAGCATCAGACCCTTGATTTCAGTTCAGGTCATGATCTTAGGGTTGTGAGATGGAACCCTGCATCGGGCTCCAAGCTGGGCATGGAGTCTGCTTAAGATTCTCTCTCTTTATCCGGGCACCTGGGTGGCTCAGTGGGTTAAAGCCTCTGCCTTTGGCTCAGGTCATGATCCCAGGGTCCAGGGATCAAGCCCCCCATAGGGCTCACTGCTCAACAGGGAACCTGCTTCCTCCTCTCTCTCTGCCTGCCTCTCTGCCTACTTGTGATCTCTGTCCGTCAAGTAAATAAATAAAATCTTAAAAAAAAAAAAAAGATTCTCTCTCTTTCTGTCCCACCCCCAAAAGAAAAAAAAAAGGATCCTTTGAGCTTCTTCATGACTCTAGTATGGCATACTGTATTAGAAACCTCTCATGATGGCTACATTAAAGGAATGACCCCAGGTCCCCCACAATCCCTCTGCTTTGCAAAAACCTCGCACTGGTTTGCAACTACTCTTATGGTGACACCCCAAATCCTTGACCAGGCCTGGGGGACTGTGTTCGGCCCAGTACCTCTCTGACATTCTCCTCGGGCACCCTCTCCCCAACATTGGTCTCTGCATTCTAGCCACCTTGGCCTTTCTAGCTCCTTCCAGCTTTGCAATTTCTGTTTCCGCTGCCTGGATGACTCTCGCCACCCTGCTCCTCTTTACTTAGCAAGTGATTTCGCACCCTTCAGAGTCAGTTTCCCCATCACTTCCGGACAAACATCCCCATTGCATCCCCTCCCTCCAACAGATCCACATCCCATTAGTGGTTGAATTTTGCCAGGAGAGCATTTTCCATGGTTATAGAAGCTCCTGTATACCCAGCTGCCTAACTACCATCTCCATAGAACTACACAGCTACGCGGTTTTGTCTCTAGTCATCTGAAAGCTTTCTGCGTCAGTGTGAGCCAGTAATGGCAGCGTTGGTCTCTCTCCGTCCCGCTCACTGCTATATCCCCAGGAACTAAAACACACATTGTCACCTAAGAATCTACGATCGACTAAGCTCTACTCAGGCTCCTCCGAGCTCTTTTTCAACCAGGTCTCACTTTGGGCTTCCATGTTCATCTCTGCATTGTCCAGTTTTAGCAAGAATCCTGCTAAGTCCATTTAACATCCTCAATTCTGATCACCCTGGACATCGGGTTCCTCATTCTCCATCACACCCAGGTAACGCCTGCCTTCAGCAAGAACACCGTTAGGTTTATTGAGCCAGAATTTCTTATCCCTGATGTTTCCTCTTAGTAACTGTCCCTCTGCTGCTCCCCTTGCTTGTGCGCTCATGCTCGCTCGCTCTCTCGCTCTCTCTCAAATAAAAAAAACTGGGGGTTTACCCAGAATAAGGGTTGTTAGCAGAAATAAATTTTATCTGAGTGAGCCATCCATACAGCAGGGCAAACACTCAATAACCAAACATCTGTTCTGTTCCAAACATCTGCTCTGTTCCAAACATCTGTCCCCATAAACTGTGTTCCTTTCCACTGAAGTCTCAGTTCTCCTTAGTTCAGGATGACGTATATCCCTCATTTTGCCTGTCTTTAGAATTTCTATGTCTGTGTGGAGTCCCCAAATGTGCGCTATTAAATCTGATTTTCTCCTGTTAATCTGTCTCATGTCGACTTGTTTCTTAGTCCGGCTATGAGGACCTCTGAAGGGACAGGAATTCTTCCTCCCCAATAACAGGAAATTCGTTTCACTCTGAACAGGGAGACAGATGTAGACAGCCTTAATGAGCTCTAACTAACAGTAAATAATTTCCAAAACAATCTCCCAAAGAGAATAAGCCCACAGGAGCATCACGGACCCCCCAGCCTTCTTCAGACTTAAATCTCCATTTGCCCACACACAGGACGGTCTACAGACCTGTGCACTCCTGCCACCACTGCCTGCTCGCGTGCTTCTTCACCTCCTGTCCCACCCTTTCCCATAGCCCCTCATGACAGCCTCCAGGGGCCCCCTCCACATCTTTCTTTATTCCTACCTTTGTCCGTACAGGTCTTCTCCCTAGAACCACGCCCTTCTCTGCCGGTTCACACCCTCCACTTCCTTAAGGGTTCCTCCCGAGAGGTTTTCCCTGAAAAACCTCCTGCTACCGATCACTGTCTTCCTTTGCACTTGAGTGTGGACTATCAACTCTGCAGAGGGCCTCAAAGCACTCAACAGCCTTATTTTACAGAGAGGGCCAGAGATGAACTTGGGCCCAAGAGGATGTGACTTGCTGGGATCCCATGCCTGACTGTAGCCACGAGAGAACGCAAGCCCAGTTCAGTCTCCTCCACTCAGGCCATGTTCTAAACCTTCCACATGTTACATCTTCTATTGTAGGCTTGTTCTGCCTCCTAAGTAAGCGGTTAGCGAAAGGCAAAAGTTGTCTTTTGTTTTCAGATCCCAGGTACACTTAGGATAGTCCTCCATGCTCAGGGAACCTTATTTCCACCTGTTTGTCTATGACTACAACCAGAAAAGCCCGAGACAGATTGTTCCCAGATTTAGAAGGTGTGTGTAGGATGATCTAAATTGAAATACAGGCCATATGGCATTCATAAAATTTATGTTGAAGGACCCAAGGGACAACTTCAAAGTGGTAGGTAGCCCACTGCAGAGCATCCTAGGAAATGGCCCCGAGACAAGCTAGAGACGAAAGAAACCAACAGTTTCATACACGGGCCTCCGATCCAAAGTCACAGCAGGCAGATGTAAGCAATGACTTGTGTTAGCAACCTCTTGTACCGGCTCATTGGTGTGAGACGCTTCAAGCTGAGCGCTTCCGGGGTGGGGGGGGGGGTAGAATGGGGGACAGGAGGAGGCTTGTTTTTCTTTAGAGGGCACGTAATTCTCCCAAACCACCCCAGATCTACAAACTAGTTGGGTAAGATAAAACATGCTTACAATTACATTACGCATTACAATTTATAAAGGATTAAAATACATGTGTGCTGAATACATAACTGGTAGTGGTCAGTAGACTGTGGTTCTTGTTTTCCTTGATGCAAAATTACATAGTGTCGAAGGAGTGCTCTGATGACCCACGTTCAGTAACACTTTTTCTACAGTGGGCCTAAGACTTGGTGTACAAAGGCGCGTGGTGAGGAGCCAGGAGTGTACGTGACTCTGGCTCTGGCTTACTTCTTATTTGATGGAGTCCATGCAAACACATTCCATTCAGAAAGACATTCTCCACTGAAGGTACGCAAAGGAGATCTGGAAATGCTACCCCAAAGCATGCCACATTCCCAATGACCAAGGATTACTTTGAGTGGAAGGCTTTTGAGTTCTTAAAATCCTGTATGTGCCTAAAAGCAGAGTCCCCCAAAAGGACTCAAGCATTATAAATTCCCTCCCCAGGGCAACTCACATCTTCTCTGCTGGGACGCAAGAAGCTGGCACCACACCTAGACAGACATTGTTACAAACGACGCCTCATTTATTCTCCTAAGGTTCATTCATCTTTCCAAAAAATAATTTGCTTTTCTATTAAATGTCCTTGTCCTTTCTCCCCTTCCCTTTCCCCTGCCAAGTTAGGTGCACAGACCCCCAAGTCCTAACCAGTTGCGCATTGCTGAGCACTCCCATGCCTAAGTGTGATGTATGTGACAATAAACTTGTTATCTGAGAGTAATGAATACATTATACCTCCGTCATAGACCAGATTCCACCACTGGGAACAAACTATTCGTACAAAGCAACCATATTAGGTGTACAGTTGCTTTTGCATAGATCTGCATCTGTATTTTCTGGTTGTAAACAAAATCCTTCATGTACTCAACCTGAAAACACTTACTGAGAAAATATTGTACACACGCGTGCGCGCACACACACACAAACACACTCGCACGCATGCGCACACTCCTAAATCTGTGAACTGAAAATAATCTTTCCCTGCAGGTATCAAGTACTTAAGCCTTCTTCCTCCTTAGGAAATGACTAGGCTGAAAGCAATCGTGTTTTATGGTAAAATGGACAACAAACATGCACGCTGGGGAAAGTGGCTGATTAACTCAGGGTTTCTCAATCTTGGCACTTTAACATTCGGCCTGGATAATTTTTTGCTATTGGGGGGCTGTCCTGAGCCCCATAAGGTGTTTAGCAGCACCCCAGGCCTCCACCCACTAAATGACAGTAATGCTCCCTGCCCCCTCCTCTCCCCCGCCCCCTCTCCTCGCCCCATCTTGACAATCGAGGTTTCTCCAGACTTCTGTCCTGAGGGATAATATCGCATGGGCTGAAAACCTGTTTAGGTGGAAGTTGGCCATGCCCTGTGGCAATGAGATTTCATGATCCCTGACAGTACTCCAGAATTCTTCTAGTCGTGGCACTTGAGATTTCTGGTCTAACCTAGTAGACGAAATAAAGCTGAGATGCCTCTACCTGGCACACAGGGAACTCGCTCACTGGAGGCACACCCCTTCCCATCCCTGCTCCCTGGGACTCACAGCTCTGACCACCCCCACCCCACCCCCTTCCTCCCTCCCTCCCGCTGTGGCCGGCCTCTAGCCTGCTGTCCTGGAATTATCTGCAGCCCCCAACTCAACTCTCCAATCTCCTCAGTTCCCAAGTTTGGCAGCGACGCTCCAGGTAAAGGACAGAACTCACCATGCGCCCCTATTTGCAGAGCAAGCTAATGGGGTCCTGGGCCCAATAAGTGGTGAGGCAGGGAAGGCTAGGGCCCAGCCACTGTGGTCCCTGGCTACAGCAGAGCCTGGCGAGGAGGACCCTCTCTCAGGAGGCCTCAGGAGAGCTCATCAACAGTCAGCCGGGCAGACCGCCCTTCATATATAACCCTAACCTCACTGGGGCCTATGTTTCTTCATCTATGGGAACTGTCACTAGGCCCTTCCTCCCCTGTAACCTGTGGGCTACACGTCAGCACATTCCTCCACAGCCTTGCAAGAATCATTAACCTTGTCCCTGTTTTCTTTGTCCCAGTACCCGCTGCAGGAACCAAGGAGGGAGGCGACCTGATAACCTACAGACACAAAGCCAACAAGTAACGCTCTGAGACCACTGCACAGAGCCCAGATGTCCCCAGAGCGCAATGTCCCAGAAGTTTTGAGCCTCTCCTTGTGAAGTTTCAAGGCCCATCCAGTTCCCACCCTCACCCCCACATATTTTATTAGCCCCACATAAGTGTCCCTATGCTCAATCAATACAAGGCAGGTTCGAGACCCATCCCCCGACTGCCCATCAGTCTGCCCTTCTGGTAATAAAGCTTTCTCTGCTTCTGACCCCGTGGCTCACAGATTGGCTCAGACACACGAAACTGACTTTAGGGTCCAGTAACAGTAGTGCCAGTGAAGAAGAAAGTCAGCATGCACTACAAACCAGGCAGTAACGACACTGGTGGAACTCAAAGAAAGAATCAGAACCTCCGTGAAGAGAAGCAAAAGAGAAATACCAGAAACAATGAGTAGCAAAAGGAGTGAGTACACCCCACCCCTCCCCTCCTCATCAGGTTTAAGACCACATTTTTAATTCCATTTTTAACTGTCATTGCAAGTTTTTAATTTTTATCTTTTTCTTTTTTTAAGATTTTATTGATTTATTTGACAGAGTGAGACACAATGAGAGAGAGAACACAAGCAGGGGGAGTGAGAGAGAGAGAGAGAAGCAGGCCCGCCCGCCGAGCAGAGAGCCTGATGCGGGGCTCGATCCCAGGACCCTAGGATCATGACCTGAGCCAAAGCAGATGCCTAATGACTGAGCCATCCAGGTGCCCTTTAATTTTTATCTTTAATCAGAAATTGCCTTCAAATCTCTGGGCCAGGTCTGAGGCACTGAGTCTTACATTCTATATGTAAAATCAAAGGTGGGCCCACGTGAAGAGCCATTTGTGATTTTCAGCCACCTGTTACTTTAGCGTCACAGGACTAAGCATGAATGGGAGACTCCTATACAAACAATGGCTTAAAACAGAATCAGAAGGAGGAAGGGAACCTACCCTGCCAGGAAAGGGGTATGGCTGGACATGGTGCCCCACCATGTGAGTGAGATATGGGATGGAAAGACTTCTAGAAGATCTCTTTTTGGGGCACCTGAGTGGTTCAGTCAGTTAAGCCTCTGCCTTCAGCTCAGGTCATGATCTCAGGGTCCTGGGATGGAGCCCTGCCTCAGGTGCCCCACACAGAAGGGAGCCTGCTTCTCCCTCTGCCCCTCCCCCTGTTGTGCTCTCTCTGTCTCTCTCTCAAATAAATAAGTAAAATCTTTAAAAAAAAAAAAAGAAGAAGAAGAAGAAGAAGATCTCTTTCTGTTATGGACTATTTGTGCCCCCCCCCCAAAAAAATTCTTATGTTGAAGTCCTAACCCCCAAACGATGGTATTTGGAGACGAGGCCTTTGAAAGGTGATCAGGTCATGTGGGTGAACCCCTCATGAATGGGATTACCGCCCTCATAAAAGAGGTGCCCTTCCTTCCACCATGTGAGGACACAGCGAGAAAAGAGCTGTCTGTGGACCAGAAGGCAGACTTGCACCAGACACCAAGTCTACTGACGCCTTGATCTTAGACTTCCCAGCCTCTGGAACTTGAAGAAATATCTCTCAGTTGCTCAGGCCTGCCAGTCTATGGCATTCTGTTCTAGCAGCCCAAGCAGACTAAGACATGTTCCTAATGAGGGAAGGTACACAAAGGGCCTAAAAATTTGAAAGTCTGTAGAACAGGACTTTCTTGCTCCAGAAATGAAGACATTTTAAAAATCAGTAAAGCATGCAGGTCAGAGGGAAAAGTCCCCGGCTTCTAATAGAAACACACTGACTTGGGGCGCCTGGGTGGCTCAGTGGGTTAAAGCCTCTGCCTTCGGCTCGGGTCATGGTCCTGGGGTCCTGGGATCGAGCCCCGCATCGGGCTCTCTGCTCAGCAGGGAGCCTGCTTCCTCCTCTCTCTCTGCCTGCCGCTCTGCCTACTTGTGATCTCTGTCTGTCAAATAAATAAATAAAATCTTTAAAAAAAAAAAAAAAAGAAACACACTGATGATTACCTAATTTACACAAGGTGTCACTGAGGCTGGCGCTCAGCTGCTTCCTGACAAGCGAGGAGGTGGCAAAAGTCCCTGCATTTTCTTTTATTTGTATCACTTGTTTATAATATTCAATTGCTTGCTTCCTTTGGAATCTAGAAAAGAGACATTGAATTAAAGTTTTGCATCAAAGAAGCACTGCATTCATTCATTCAACAAACCTTCAGGCCTGGGGCTCAAGGAGGAGTAAGACTAACCGCTGCCCACAGAGAACTTCCCAAGGTTGGAGCAGAGGCTGGAGAGTGAAACAGAGGACGAGACACTCATGAAGGGCACTGCATGTGGATCTAAGGGCTTTTGGACTTTAACAGTGAGATTTCATTAAGAGAATGATGTGATCCAACGTGCCCTTTGATAAACTCGCCTGGCAGGAAGAGTGCAGGGGAAACTGAAGCGGGTGAGGCTAGAGGCAGGGAGGCCACTTAGTCCACGGGAAGCACGAGGGTCTGAGCGGATGCCGTGGGCCCAGAGGAGACAGATCTGCGGAGGCTGGGCGCCCCCTGAACGTTGCAGCCCCAGTACTGGGAGCAGCGGGTGATCGCTGTGCTCGCAGTAGAGTGACATGGTCAGGAGCTTGAGCTCTCAAGTCCGACAGGCCTGGTGGTGGCTGGTGAGGCACAGACACCCTGTGGTCAGATGCCCTGGGTGCTGATCCACGCTCTACCGCTTCAAAGCTGGGCAAGCCTTCTGAACTCCTGAACCTCAGCTTTCTGCCCCTGTTGTGCTCTCTCACTCTCTCTCTCTCTCAAATAGATAAATAAAATAACAAACTGTTTTGAGGATTCGGTGAGAAAAAAGCCTGTAATGTCTTCAGCATAGTGACTGATCATAAATATAATTAAGACGATGCCATGGTGTCCACATTGGGTGAAACAGGAGAAGTTGCATTTCATCGTGGGGGAGGGGGGTGGAATGTGTTCAGTCTTGATAATGCGGACTTGGAAATGCCCAAATAATTTGGAATACACAACGGAGGCATCCAAGTGATGATAGAGGACTGAGGAGGACATGGAGGAGAGAAGCCAGCACCTCACGGCTGGAGCCCCAGGCACAGGTGAGGTTGAGATGCTAAGACTGAGTCCAGCATCCAAGCACAGCCTCCATGAACTGAACCCAAAACAGCAACACCACTGGGACAATACTCAGAGAGGGAGGGAGAGAGGAAAAGAGAGAAAGAGGAAACCCACAAAAGAAACTGAGCAGGGATCATCAGAAAATAGAGCCAGGAGAAAAGGTATCTCAGGAACCAGCAGAGGGTTTTTTTGGGAAGGGAGTCATTGACATTATCAACACTTCAGCGGGAGAAGGCCAACAAGATCAAAAAGTGCAAAGGGACACACTTAACATGTTCCTGATGACTTTGGCTAGAGTAGAATAAAATGGAGCTGGGTAGAGGCAGAAGTTAAATGACAGTAAGTGGGAAGGGAGGAAGAAACTTGACCTTGAAGAGGTGACTAATGAATGGATACAAAGTCAAGAAAGAGTAGATGGCATTTCTTTTACTGAGAACATAGCTACTGTTCCTCGTAAGACAGTTTGTTCATTCCTCTCCGTCCTGTTCTTTTTAACTTAACCTCACTTACCCAGCCCTACCCAGCCCCATGCCACAAGGCCCTCAGGATCCCACAGATCATTTCTGTAGTGCATGACAGCTGTCACAAGGGCCCTGGCCACCAGGGCAAAGGCTCTATTCCTGTGTGAGAGGTGAGTTGAGCTGCATAGCAAAATCTCTCCTGGTCTTAACTGGTGTTAAGAAAGATGTGGTCACCTAAAGGCAACCTTCAACAAGGAGAAAGGCCTTCCATTGTTTCAAAAGGCTGACTGTTGCCAGCGAGGGCTGGGCAAAAGGCATCCAGGTATGGTCAGGTGGGCCGCCACAGAGGCCATCCCTGTGGAATGGACGAGCGATATCAAAGGTCTACGATTCACACCCCATGAGCTCTGGATTTGCGATGGGGCAGCCCAGGGAAGCAGAAATGACTCAGACAATATGTTTCATGCTTAGATTTTTCTTTCACGAGGAAATGGTTCTACTGCCATGCTTTTTGCTTCTGTAAAGAAGAGTCTTTCTCTATTCACCGTGCTAATCTAAAGAGGAACAGGAGGAGGCTTATCTGGTATCCAGTGTCTAAAAAATGACCTAGTGGGGAGCAAAATAATAATACTAAGAACTCAATTTAATGAACTCTTTTGGTATGTGCCGGGCATTCTGATAAGCACCTTACAAATGGGATCCCTTAGCCCTCACAACCATCCTGTGAGCAAGATAGTGTCCTCACTTTCATTTTACCAGTGAAGAAATGTTAAGTTCTCCCTGTGACTAATGAACCCAGGCACTCAGATCCCAAAGCCCTCCATGCCCCCACTACTATGTAGCTCCTGTAATTTTACCCTTACACACTCCCCTTACTTGGGCTACTTTTTTACAAGTAAATACTCTTAGAATGGCTAAATATGGATTTGGACTTAAGTGTTAGAAATTAGCAACATCACATTCCTCCTGGGAGCAAACACAGGAAGAGGTTACCTTCCTGGGGAGAGGTAAGAGGGAAATTATCTCCAGGCAAGTGGAAAACTGAAAGTAAAAAGCGAGACAGGGAAGAGAGAGCAGAGGGACAGAAACTCCAAAAACAAAACTTCACAACTTCGTAATTGAACCTAGAACGTCTGTCCCCAGTCCTTCAGTCCACAGACTCGGCTAGGAAAGGGTGTAAGCCAGAGCCAAAGGAAGGGTGTGTTGCTTCGGTCTCTCCAGACTCACAAAGACCCTTCTCTCAACCAACCTGTCAAGAGAAGTGGTCAGACCCTGCAGATGCTAACACTGATGGTATCCACAGCATAATACCCACAACCCTCTCTTAAACACAGAAACCAACAAAGAATCTCTCCTTGACCGGGGTGCCTGGGTGGCCCAGTGGGTTAAGCCTCTGCCTTTGGCTCAGGTCATGATCCCAGGGTCCTGGGATTGAGCTCCACATCAGGCTCTCTGCTCAGCAGGAAGCCTGTGTATCAAATAAATACATCAAATCTTTAAAAAAGAAGAAGAAGAAGGAGGAGGAGGAGGACGACGACGAGGAGGAGGACGAGGACAACGAGGAGAAGGAGAAGGAGATGGAGAAGAAGAAAGAATATCTCCTTGACCAAACTCTGCTCAGGCTCTTATCACTCTGAAGTAGGCCTCAATTTTTAAACTTCTGTGTTCATCTCTGCATTGCCCAATTTTAACAAGACTCCTGCAAAGTCAGTTAAAGGAGCCTCCCACCCTTACCAGTCTGATCACCTTCAATATCAGGCTGGGTTCCTCCTTCCCTGTCACATCCGGGTGAAGTCCGGTCCCCCCAGCCTGCCTTCAGCAAGAATCCTGTTGGGTCCATTGAGCCAGACTCCTCTCCGACCAGTGCTTCCTCTTGGTAATTTTCTATCCACCGACCCCCCTTTGCCCAACTTCTCTTTGTATTTGGGGTTGGGTCCAATCTCTCTTCCCCTCTGCAAAACCCCACCACAGGACCTGAGTGAACTCCCTCTTACCTTTCTTTAATAACTATTATTGAGACAGAGAAACAGACCCCATAAGAGAAAAAAAATTGCTTTTTCCTTTGTTTTCTTCTGGCTTCTACACTTGCTAGGACCTGTACCCCTCCACCCCACTCGACACATGCCTCATAATGCAAACAGCATATGTCCTTCTTGGAAGGGACAAGGAATTAATGATTTCCCTAGAACAGATAACATCTAAGAAAGGACCAGGTAAGGAATGACTGAATGAAGCCATCACACGTGCTCTCCAGACCATCATTACCAAACATCTCAATGCCAAGGTCCCTTGGTTCCAAGGACTCACACCTGGGCCCTCATCTTGGCTCTAACTGGTTCCTGGACGCCTAAGGGGACAAGCACACCTAGACATCACCCTCGGTAGAAGCCCCCAGACCCCAAGCAAAACCAAGGCTCATGATCTTTCCTTTCTGAGTCTCCTGGATGTTTCATCTGTATCTCCACCCCCCACCCACCCCAAATACACACACCTCTCACTCTTTCTACATATATCTTCACTAAACTCTGCTTTCACCTCCTGCTGGCTCATGTTTCATCTCCATCCTGCCTGAGGCCAAGGGCCCTCTTGGCTATCCCACAGGACCCCCCTCTTGGTCTCTGGCCCTGACCTGCCTACACCATTATGAATAATTTTTCTTTAACAGCTTTAACAGTGCCTTGTGGGGGAAGCTGAGAAGAGCCCCCCACCTTGCAGGAGAGCAAGGGGATTTGCTGAGTGGGCAGAGAAGAGTTAGCAGGAAAACAGAGAGGGAATGTCTGAGACATTGCAGGCTCTGCCCTAGGGTTGCAAGAGGCAGACCGATGGATGTGGCCCCACAGAGAGGGAGCTGAGTCCTGCACAGAAGCAGGAAATGAATACAGCTGACCCTCGAGCAATGCGGGG
This sequence comes from Mellivora capensis, assembly GCA_004024625.1. Taxonomy (NCBI): domain Eukaryota; kingdom Metazoa; phylum Chordata; class Mammalia; order Carnivora; family Mustelidae; genus Mellivora; species Mellivora capensis. Next base: position 29,821 of record PISX010014890.1, on the reverse strand, counting down.
GTTGGGGCACTGACCCCTGTGCAGTTGAAAACCTGGTCTCTTCTGACTCCCCCAAGACTTAACTACTAATAGCCCGCTGTTGACTGGAAGGGTTACTGATAACAGAGCAGTCGAGAAGCACAGATTTGTATGCTTTGTGTCATATACTGTTCTCTTACAATAAAGTAAGTTAAGGAAAAGAAAATGATAGGAAGGAAATCATATGGAAGAGAAAATGCATTGATAGTCTGGTACTGTATTTATGGAAACAAGGCTGTATGTAAGTGGACCCACTCAGTGCAAGTGTGGTTCAAGGGCCGGTTGTCCATCTTCCTCACGAGGCCTGGGAGTGTACAGAAAAACACAACATCATACTCCTTGGTACTTTTCCTTCTGCCAAGAGCTCTACGCACTTTGTGGGCTGAGAGCTCTTCTCAAATACAGTCAGTGTCCTGACAAATGAACAGGGACACAACTCTCAGGCACGGTGAGCCCCTCAGGGTTCTGAACAAGGCTACAGCCAAGGACGTGAGACACCCTGAGGGCTCAACCCCAGACCTCCCTTCCACTGGCGTTTTGGGGGCGGAAAGAAGACCCACTACTTGAGACATTTTATAAGAACTTGCATCAGAGCACCTGGGTGGCTCAGTCAGTTGGGCATCTGACTCTTGGTTTTGACTTAGGTCATGATTTCAAGGTTGTGCTTAAGATCTCTTTCTCTCCCTCTGCTCCTCTCCACTCCACTCATCCCCCCACACACAAATAAATATTTTTTTTTAATCTTTTTTTAAAAACTTACCTTTCACTATCTTCTGGTAGAAAAAATAGTAAATCTGCTAAAAACTCCATAATTTCTCCAACCAGGATGTTTTTCTCACCAAATAAACTTCTCCTGATACTTAAGCATTCTTGAAATCTCATTTTTGCAAGAGACATGTTTCCAGCAACAAATCTGAAAATAAAACACATGTGTGTTTACTGGGCATGATAATGTTGGCTATTTCATTTTGCTATCAAAAGTAATTCTTATAAACATCCTTTGTTTTGGGCCCCTGGGGGGCTCAGTCGTTAAGCCTCTCCCTTCAGCTCAGGTCATGATCCCAGGTCCTGGGATCCAGCCCCACATCAGGCTCCCTGCTCAGCTGGAAGCCTGCTTCTCCCTGTGCCTGCTGTTCTCCCTGCTTGTGTTCCCTCTGCTGGTGTTCCCTCTCTCACTATCTCTCTCTCTGTCAAATAAATAAATAAAATCTTTTTTTTAAAAATCCTTTGTTTTATATGGGAAGACACAGAACAGCAGAGCAGTTTATAATATGGCAGAGATTTGAGACCTTCAAAGCGATATGTAAGAAGACATTTGACGGCCTTATGAGAAACTAGGCACTATTCTCAACCCCAGCACAGCTGACCTTTGGGCTGGCAGCATGCAGTAGGGCCATCTTGTGTGCTCTATCACACCTAGCAAAATCCTGTCCTCTAGCCACTAGATGTCGATAACAACCCCCCCCAGTCATAACAACCAAAAATGCCTCCGGACATTGCCCAAGGTCCCCTGAGGGGCAGAATCACCCCCGGGTTGAGAACCACCAAAGCAGAAGATAGAAATGCTAACATTCAGCATTTCTTCACCCAATCAGTGGGAAATGGATTAATAAGCATGGGTTAAGAACATCGATCTTAACAATAAAAGCTAGTACAGAAAACAATAATTTTTCAAGAAAAAAAACCCATGTTTACATCAGAACACCTTCGGTGTATTTCATGGTAGCCTGATCACGGGGGTTGTTGTCCAATAAGCTGGAAATTTCAGCAGCGCATTCCAAAATGTGATTTTCTTTTAAGTACTTCTCAGTGGCTGACTTTGCCAGGTTGTTCAGCACTCTGCCTGCAGGGAATAATTTTGGCAAAGAAGGTGATGTTGAAGTTTTTTTTTGTTCCACAAAAGAATTAAGATGTCAATAGAGTACTTAATACCTTTGCTTCATCACCACCAATAGCCAGATTTATTCTTAGTAAATCAATGACTGGCCTATGTTGCACGGGGATTGGTTTTCATACAATGATTGTGTGTGCACAGCAATTACAAAGGCCAAAAAGCTAAGACAATGGATTGAAAGTGAATTCTGAGACCGTTCTGCAAATGGACAGATCAGAAATTAAGTAAGAATATGGATGTGGTAAAACCAGTCATCACCGTGGTAACCGAGTCCTACCGAAGGCAGCCAGTGCAGTCTTGCAATAAGAAATAAAATGATACAGCCTTACAGTAAGAAGCACATGAATAAGCCCCATAAATCCAATTAATAAATAATGAGCTCTCCCTAGATACATACCGCCTCAGGAATGTACCTGCTGCAAAGGCTCACCATTTTGTTCCTTTATTGAGAGTTATATATTCTGACACTAATACAGACTCCTAAAATGCTGGAAAGTGTTTTCGAAGCCATATTCTGTTAGAAAGAGAAAAAGCCCTAACAACGTTCCTGGAAAGTGTTAGAACAGCAGGGGCAGCAGGAAAGGAAAGCAGATTTAACCTCCTGCACCAGGGAACTCAGTTATAAGTATAAAGGATTACCATCACGCTGTCAAGAAACATCTTTCCCATCCTGGGTGGTATGTCCCTCACTGTCTGTGTGCCCTGCACTCTGCCCACCTCCATCCAGAGCCTCCCATCTCACACTTGGGCATCTGGAGGGACAGCCACGTACTTGATCTCCCTATGTCCCCTCTTACCCACCGTGTAGTTCAGGCAACAAAAGTAATCTCATAATAGAAACCAAATGACGGCATGCCCACTCTAACTCCATGTAGTGGCTTCACCTCACGGAGAATAAAATCCAAATGCTTGCCCAAGGCACTACACAATTTGGGCCCAACTGCCTCCTGCCCCTTGCTCAGGGAGGCTCTCTCCATTGCTAACACAGGCCGAGCCCCTCCCCGCTCAGGGCCCTGCACAAACTGTTCCCTCTGCTGGGACCATACGTCTCAGCCAGGGAGGCTTCTGGACCTTCCCCCTGTTTACACTCCCCCTGCATGTCCTTTGTGTCTTTCATTGCATTTACCCCAGCCGGCAATTATTGTGTTATGTGTCCCCTCCTTTAGAGGACAGAGTTGGTGACTGTCCTGTCCAGCATAGCACCTGCATGGCAGGTGCTCAGGAAATAGTTCCTGAATATGTCAGCTCCAGCCAGCCTGGAATCCGAGCCCGTCCCCCTTCACCTGCTTGCTTGGGCCCTGAATCCCGGCCTGACCCTTGTCAGAACACTGGAACTACAGGGGGTTCCCATCAAAGCTGCCACTAAGGACAGCGATCTGCCCCCAAGCCTCCGTTGCCAGCAGAACCCCACCCCTCCTGCTGCTTTGGACTCCTCGGGAGTCACATGTGTCTGCACCCAGCCAAGGTCTGTTCAACCCCTCGGAGCGCTACGTTCTAGACCACCCAGCCAGCTTTGGAAGGCCAGTCCTAGGACCTACCTGAGCGTGCCTGGTTCCCACCCTGGTTTCCTCTGCTCACCAAGGTCCCAGCATGCCTGGGACCAGCTCTGCCTGCATTCGGGTGCCTCAGAAGCTACACTCTGTATATCGAGGACTATAGCTTCATACATGTCAATTCTAGAAGAGATTCCGTACGGTGAGGAGTTCCTGCAGACAGGCTTTAGGGTCTGATCAGCCTAGCTCAGACTCCTAGCTCCAGGCCTGCCGGCTGTGAGAGCTGAAGTGGTTGAAGTTATTCTACCTCTCTGACCTTCAGCGTCCTCGTCTGTACCATGGGGATAGCAATACCTACCACATGAGACACGTTTGAGGGTAAAAGATCATGAGCATGAAGTGCCTTACACATAATAAGCATTCAACAAGTGGGAAGTGTTACTGTAAAACTGAACTTACACTTGGGATGAGCGGGGATAAGTAGCTTGCCCGTGGTGAACTTTGCTGCTGTTTCGGCAGTCTACCACCATGGTAGACGACACAGCCCTGGTGGTAGACTGCCGAAACAGCAGCAGCTCCCCCCATGCCAAACTGTACCCAATTCCCCTCGGCAATGCCATTCCGCACCTCCTCCCATCAAGACGTGGGGTCTCGTGCTCACCCTTTGAGTGAGGCCTGGTGACTCGCTTTGACCAACTGAATGCGGTACAAGAGGGTGTGGGCCAGGGCTGAGCCTAGGTCTGTGCCTCCACACAGGCTTCTGCTCCCCCTCTCCTGGAATCCTGCGAGCCACCAAGCCAACAGGCCCTCACCATCCTCCTGGAGGATGAGGAACGTGTGGCCCAAACATCGAAGGGAAGCCTCGTAGCCCAGCCCACCCCAGGGGCCCTGCCCGCTGATCTCCATCTGCTGAGCCCACTCTGGACCTGTGGAATCCCTCAGCGAACGCACACACCTCTGGGCAACAGTAAGCAGCTGTTGTCCAAACAGCTGCCTTCCGGGCTGGCTTGCTATATCACAAAAGTGAATTAATGCAGTCATTTAAATACAGCGTAAAAATAAATAAATAAATAAATAAATAAATAAATAAATACAGCGTAAGTCTAGAATACTTCAGATTAGCCTGACTATAAATCAGTGGGTCAGAAATGCTTAATATCCTCGTGTAGTAAACATTCTTTGTCTCTGCTCTCTCTGTGGTCCCACAGAGCCTCAGGCATCAAATACCCAAGAATAAGAGAAGCGGGGTCCCCGGGCCCTGGACTACAGGCCAGCCACTGTCCTGCGCACTCCAAGGTCCCCTACAAACCCTTCTAGTCTCACAACAACATGTAGCAGATACTCCTCTCATCCCTCCCTTACAAACGTGAAACATGTGACCAACAAAGGTTGAGTCATGGGTCTAAGGGCAAAGAGTCGGTGAGTGGAAAGGCGAGATTTAAACCCAGAACAGCAGGCTTCAGAATCATGGGAACGGGCCCCCGTCCTGCTCACAGCCTCCCTTTCTGGAGCACATCACAATCGGCCCTCGACAGCCCCAAAGGCTGGGCCATCACGTGAGGAGAGCTTACTGGTCAACCCTCACGTGACTGCCACAAAACTCAGGTGCACAAAGCACACATATCCACGTCCCCTTTCTTGGTGCCTGGGTCTGGCCCAGGAGCCCGACTCCGAAACACAAAGCGCTACCCCTTCCGCACCTGTCTGCCGTACCTTTCTGCTTCACGAAGGCCTGGTTGTCTTTTATGGCGCTGGGTGAAAACTCCATCAGGTTGGACCACGCTTTCTGGAAGTATTGGAAGCCCTCCTGAGTCATCCCTATTTCAAGATAGAGTTCTCCAGTGGTGTTCTGCACTCTGAGAAGCATCTCTGTCAGGGCCTGACTCTGAACAAAGTGGAAAGACAGCACTGCTGGGGGACGCCAGCCATAGGTCTGGCACAGCAGCCACACACCCACCCAGCAAAGGCCCATCTCATAACGTGCTCGCAGAAGATGGCCTGCTTTGTGTCATTTCTTCTCTTAGGGAATTTAAATATTTATAAAATGATAAGAAATAGCTATTGGGAAACACTGTATACTAAAAGTAAGTTTGGGGATATGTCTTTCAGAGGCTGTTTTAGTTTACAGCAATAAATATTTTTGGGGTGCCTGGGTGGCTCAGTCGGGGTGAAGTGCCTGCCTTCAGCTCAGGTCATGACCCTGGGGTCCTGGGATCCAGCCCTGCATCGAGGAGCCTGCTCAGCGGGGAGCCTCCTTCTCTCTCTGCCTCTGCAGCTCCTTACCCTCTACCTGCTCGTGCTCTCCTTCTCTCTCTCAGATAAATAACATATTTTAAAATAATAATAATAAATAAATAAATATTTTCGAAGGCAAGAATAACATGACACTGTGTTGAACATGTTAAAATTCCCAGGGGAGGTATTATCAAGAATTCAAATGAACTCCTAAAAACACTATCAGTGTGGCCCTTGAATTCAAGAGTGACCAGACACATTTTTGCTTAGAAACTTGAATTTAAATTCTCTTTACGGGCCCAGCATTGTTTAGTTCAGGAGCACTTAAACTTCATTACCTTGTATTACTCCTCTACCAAAGCAGTTTCAACCCATAAGAATCTACCAGTTGGTTATAATTTTCTAAATGTCCAGTGCAAGAAATGAGAGTTAAGGACGAGTTATCCTATGACATAATCTCATTTCAGGAAATGTAATATTAACCAGAATACATCTGAGAACTGAGGCCCTATTCAAATGGACCATCATCCTCATTGGTTCTGTAATACTTCCTGCTCTACCACAGTGTGAGCCCAGGAAAGGACTGGCTGAGCCTGGCTGCTTGGCATAAATTTTTGTGCTCTGCACCTGTGGAAAGTGCTGCCCATGCCAACGGACCTGCAGCTTGACCCAAGAGCTTTCTAGTAGGTGTTTTGGAAACAGGTTACCTCTACTCAAAGATATGGATCTCCTCAGCCCTGGAGGCAGCCAGGTCTGGTAAGGAATCCCTGGGGCAGAGGCCACAGGTCTTTCATGCATCCCTCATATGTATCTTTAAAAGTGCCCCTTCTCAGCAGCTATCCTAGATCTCACCCCTACTGCTCACTCTTCCTGTCCCCCACTTCCATTCTGACTATATTGACCAACGCTGTAAGACTGCCCTCAGATATTGGTTCGGATCATGAATGGCTGCAAGTAAAAGAAAACCCAAATTAATAGTGACTTGATATCTCCCTCATGCAAAAGTCAGGAAGTAGATGGCCTGGAGCTACAGACATATCATGATATCAGAGACTCAGATTCCTTTTAACCTGTTTCCTGACCTTGCCTGACCTCTATTTCCAAGGACAACTCTTAATCTAAAATGGCTGATCCATCTCCAGTCATAGTAACCACAGTCCCACCAGCAGGAAGGAAGAAAGAGAAGATCAGACTCTTCACTTCATGAAAACCTCTTAGAAGTTACCCATATCACTCCCACTTAATGTCACCAGCCCAAATTCAGGCACGTGCTCATCTCTAGCTCCAAGGAAAGCTGGGAAATGTAGTCTTTCCAATAACTTGCAGGGCTAAACATTCAGGAGTGGGGTACATTACTTACTTTGAAACCAGGGACAGATCTTGGAAAATTAAAGTCTGTATACTTCATTTACCCTTTTCTTCAATTAATTTCAAGTTAACAGTGTTTCCACCCATTTTCTTCCCTCCTGCCTATCTCAGAGGAAGAGATGCCCAACCTCCTTTTCAAGGACCCACCACTCCCTGAACTCTCAAGAGTCCTGTCCCCTGAACAGAGTTACCACTGGCATCTCCAATCTGCCCATCTCCCTGGTCCTTTCCTGCTCCACACATACATCTCCTGGATCAGACCTCACCTGAAGCTGATCATATCTTGACTTTTCATCTTTCTCCTATTACTGACAAGCTTCTCAAACCAATATCAATTTGTGCTGGTTCTCCATTTCATTATGACATACTTGCCTCTTAAAGCCCTGCAGTTCAGCTCCTCCCACATCTACCCCCTTCCATCTTTGGGGTTATCACTGACTGCACTCACCAGAACTAGGGGCCTTCTTTTGGTCTTCATTTGTCCAGGCCCCTAAGTAGCCCTCCTTCCCTGGTTCAGGAGAAACTATGATCTCCCAACCCTCCTCCAATCTCTCACTCCTTTAGAAGCTCTTCTTTCCTTGTCTCCTTTTAGGTATAAATAACTTCCCAGGAACCAATTCCTATCATCACTTGGAGGCCTTGTTTCCCTGCGTGTTTCGGCATTCACATGTAAGTAGATGTCCCCCACCAAGTCTCTCTCCAGATTTCCAACACTACCTATCCTCCAGCTGGCTGGAGACTCCACTTGGATATCTTTCCCCAACTGCAAACTCAGTAGCTGAAACATTTAAAATTTATCATCTTCCTCTCCAAATCAGCTTCCTCTCTGGATTTCTCCATGCCTGTCAACAAGGCTCAAGTCCTCAGGGTCTCCCTGAGTCCTCCCCATGTCCTGGCCACATTTCTAGTCTAGACTGGGGCAGAAGCCTCAGGGAGGAGGACAGTTCCCAAGCCCCCACCAAACCACCGAGGTCCTGTCACCCTTGAGTCTCACTGCCCACGTTGCCAGAAGTACTCATCAGCTTGGCAAATGCGGTGGTATGTTGTCAAGCCTCCTCCTTATGAAAACAGGTCTTTTATTCTCCTCTAACTCCAGACTATCCCACCATCCAGGAACGGAGCTTCATGGGTACTCAGTAAATATTTGATTATATTTCATGGTGATTGTGTAGCACAAGCAGAGTTCCACTCTCAGGTCACAGTCTGCACTAGCCACCACCTCTGGAGCCCCAACTGAGATAAGCACTTGCTACACATGAGTTCAGTAGGTATTTAGAGAAACGCTATGAAATAGGGATTATTGCTCCTCTACTGCAGGTGGGGAAACTGAGGCTCCATGAGGTTCTATAAATCACCCAAGCCCGCATGGCTAGCAAGGAGAGCAAGGGCATCACACCCAGACCTCCTCTCCCCAAAGCTCGGCTCTGCACATTTAACTAGTAAGTCACTGACACATAACCAGAGGCTCCTTCACAAAAGTATTTTTTGGTCTTCCAGTTGCCTGCCACACTGACTATGAAACTGGAGTGGGGAGAGCCTGAGATCTACTTTTTCAACAGACAGACCGATCAAATCAGCTTCTCAGCCTGAGCACCACTGGTACATGGGGCAGGCTAGCTCTGTGCTATGAGAGTCCAGCGGGGGGAGGGGGTGTCGCATGCAGGCAGGATATGCAGCAAAGCAGCACACCTTGCTTCTACCCTCCTGATGCCAGTGGCAATACTCCCCGCAAGTTGTGACGACCAAAAATGGCTCCAGTGTTGCCAAAACTACCTCCCAGCTGAAAACCGCTGCATTAAAATTCCTAAATGACCTAAACTGAAGAGATTACAACAGTGGTGTACACACAGAATGCATACATCACAAATAACGAGATCCTTCCCCTCAAGAATGTTAGGCACCTATTTCAAAGAAGTTGTTGTTGCCAAAATAGTTTTAGAACTTCTCTTTTGGAAGTAACTTCAGAGCCTAAAGAAAATTCTTTTAACAGTCTCCATGGTGGCTAGGCCCAAAGCATTGTTGCAAAAATATTTTGAGAACAGAATCATGAGATTGATGCCTCCCAAAGGAGTGCTCTGAGGAGGGAAATTTTCTTTGAATGTCTAAGCTGTGGCGCGCCTCCAACGAAGGTGTCTTATCCTTTCATGACCATGTATCTGACAGGCTCTGCTTCATGGCTGTTTTGCGTGTTGCCAGTGTCTTCCAGCTAGACGGGGAGCTCCCTGAGGGCGGAAACTGTGTCTGCCTCGCCCACTGCTACCACCCCAACTCCCGGCACAGTGCTCCCTCACAGGCGAGGCAAGGCCCTCAGTGAGAGTCAGCCAAGGGGATGAATGAGTGAATGACTAAGTGAATGACTGGAACCAGGCACTCAGAGATTACCTAGTAAGAAAACAGGTACTCTCTCTAGACAGACACCTGTCAGTTGGTGGTCATCTGGACCTCGTGGAAAAAAAAAAAAGAAAATTGGGGGCACAGGGGAAAATTCCACAGTCAATAGTAAGACAGCAGAGAATCGCCAGACTCCACCCCCTGGAAGATGAAAGAGTGGGCCAAGATAGCTTAAATTGAGCAGTCTTATTGTTTCTAACCTGGGCCTCAGGGACTTTATAAGCCACAGACAGAAATACCACAAGAGCTACCAGTTCTGAAGCTCTCACTGTGGGCCACACGGTGTGTGGAGTGCTTTGCGTACTTTCTTACTCGATCCTGTTAACAACGCCTTGAGAGAGATACGAGAATCCATAACAGGGTCAGAGAGGTTAAAATTCTCACCAAGGTCACACAGCACTGAGTGCCAAAGCTCTTTAAATCTGGGTCAGCCCGAAAACATCCCATGCTCTATTCACTACCCTGTGCCGCCTTCTAAGGATGTGAAGTATTTGCAAAGTCAAATTGATTCACTGATTCATTTATTAGGCGGCTGTAGGTTGTAAGATGCCACGGAGGATATAAAAATTGATAGATAAGCATGGTCTCCACCCTGAGGAGACTTGCCGTGTTAAGTCTTATTAATCTCTTTAAACAGAATTCTTTCTATAAAGGTGTGTGTTGATGGAGGCAGAGGCAGTGTTTTATAAAAATGTGAAGCTCTTTGTTTTAAAATAAAAACAGCTTTGTCTTGGGTTACACTATTTTTGGTCTATAAACACTACTGAAATCAGTAAAAACTTATAATTTTTTTAAAGGCCAGTTAAATGTCCTCATACACGGTTACAGTTATGTATTAGGAATAAAACTTTCATTGTACTCAACAAAGCTAAAACAATATTTCAGGAAAAGTAAATTAATATAGACACAAGATAATCAACCTTCTCCAACATTTTTGTAAAAATTATAACCAGTTATAACCATAACCAAGTCCTTAACCTGTTTTTTATTAGTTCATTTCAACCCAGTACTCTATTCCTTTTGCTTTATCAACATTCTTTTTTCCCTCAAAAATTGTACCTCTTGGTATTCATTCCTTCAAAAAATGGCTCCTGTCTATCTACTACTTGTTGGTACTAATCTATAGTTTGGGCTATGGAATAAAGTCAGCTTCCTCTCTGATCAACGTAATTAAATTAGTATCTGTTATTTATTATTAAGTCCTCTCTTTGCGGATGACATTATAAGGGAACAAAGGTAAATGATATCTGAAAATATCTGACATGAACGGAACAGCATTTGAAGGATTTAAAGTAATTTCCCACTTTACCTGCACGAGTATGTTCTCGACACTCAAGAACAGCTCTTCTGCTTCTCTGGTCTTGCCCATGAGCTTCAGAAATTTCGCAATAAAGAACATTAATCGGCATTTGTCAGTGGTAGTAACCTCAAAAAGCCTGCATTCCAGCACTAAATTGGAAAGAAAGGTAAGTAATCCTAAATAAAGCATATCTGGAAAGGAACAAAGAGTACCTATCACTTAATCATACAGGAGTTATAAATACATTATCCATATTTCAGTATTTCTCTCTCAAGGGATTAGCACTTTGCTTTTATTAGCACTTACATACGTTACCAAGTATTTGAAACAATGACAGGAAAAATAACCTAATGCTTTTAAATAATCTTGATATGTAAATAATGAAAACCAGAGAGTCAAAGGAGCATTTCCACAGCACAGTCCACATATCACTGTAATATGTGTTTGGGGGTGATTTTCAGACAAGAATAAAAAGGTGTTAAAATGACTTACACAACTCTGCCCTCTGTTGCAACTGTCTTGAATTACTGGCTTTACCAGAAGGAGCAAAATGTTAAAGGAATCAAATAAGGAACATGCCTTGTGTGGTGTGTGTGTGTGTGTGAGGTGTGAGTGTGTATGTGTGTGTGTGTGTGTGTGTGTTTTATACCCTCTCATACACAAATGAAGATATATGAAATTTTTGAACTTGAAGACCCAATTCAATACATGGTACTTAAAAATTTGTCATTTCCAGAACTTTCCCCCAACATTCCAGCATCTGAACTTCTACATGTGACCATTGTTTCATTTCAAAGTGTTGCATCTGATGTATTTGACACAAACACATCCCATGTTCTTCAACTGTTCCATTGCCCCTGCCATAGGCCACCCACTGAGTACATGCCTGCTTCCTTTCTGCCAACTTTTCCAGGGACCACCATTTGTGCACAGAATAAATATGTATTGAGCATCGACTGTCTGTCAGGCAGCATTCTAGGTTCTCAGCACCAAGCATAGCAGATGAGGCTGCAGCTCTCAGCACAGGAGAGAGGCCAAGAGGCTCTGAACCATAGCTATAGTGCTTCAAGGCCAAGAGCAAAAACTAAATGAGAGCCAAGGGAGAGAGAGAGTTCAAGAGAGTCCAAGACTCTCATCCACAGTGTCTGTCCGAGCAAAGGGACCAAAGGTGGGAATAAGAAATGAGGGGTCGGGGCGCCTGGGTGGCTCAGTGAGTTAAGCCTCTGCCTTCAGCTCAGGTCATGATCTCAGGGTCCTGGGATCGAGTCCAACATCAGGCTCCCTGCTCAGCAGGGAGGCTGCTTCTCCTTCTCCCTCTGCCCCTCCACCTGCTTCTGCTCTCTTGCTCTCTCTCAAATAAATAAATAAAATCTAAGAAAAAAAAAACTGAGGGGTCAATCCAAGCCACAAAGGAAACTAAGAACTATAAGCAGCTGTTTAGAGCAGGCAGGACGAGAGTGGTCTGGACAAAGAACTGATGGATGGGCCCCTGCTTGGGTGGCAGCGGGGGGGTGGGGGGGTTGGAGTTGCAAATTCCACAAGGATTATTGGGTCCAGATTCCTGTCAAGGGCTCAGGTTGGAATGGACAATATCCATTCACTCTGTTTAATCCTCAATTCAACAATCCCATAGGCCCCAAGAAAACTTCCTTCGTGAATCCTTCCTGCCACTGACCACATTCCTCATGTCCATTCCCTTAGCGCCAACGTGTAGTTTAACGGACAAGCAAATAATTTTTCTCATGATGAAACTAATACGGGTACCTCATAGAAACTTGGAAAAATATAGAAAAGTACTAAGAAAAACAAAAACCGGGACGCCTGGGTGGCTCAGTTGGTTAAGCGGCTGCCTTCGGCTCAGGTCATGATCCCAGCGTCCCGGGATCGAGTCCCACATCGGGCTCCTTGCTCGGCAGGGAGCCTGCTTCTCCCTCTGCCTCTGTCTGCCTGTGCTCGCTTGCTCTCTCTCCCTCTCTCTCTGACAAATAATTTTAAAAAGAAAAAAGAAAAACAAAAACCACTTATCACTGCATCCTTCACAGATAATCTGCTTTCACATATTTCTGTATGTGCCTCTTATCTTCAGCATGTACACACAGTCCTTTTTTTAAACAAAATTGGGATTATCCTACAGTATGGTTTTTTTTTTTTTTAAGTTAATGTCCTTTTTATTGGAAGGGAGGGGGAAGACTAGCACTTACGACTTGGAATGGCGTAAACTGCAATTTCTTGGACAGCAGTGGTGATGGTTGTGCTGCGGTCCACAGCCACAGCCTACTCCGCTGGCTCCAAGTCATGCGTCAGAAAGTTGCAAAAACAGACCGTCCACAGATGCTTCCTTGATAAGGTTTCTTCTTGAAAATGTGTGTGGGTGACAGCCTGACACCCATTTCGCTCTAGTACAACGCGGACAACACTAAACTGACACACGCAGTACGCCACGAGGAGGAGTGTCATCGTCACCATGGGTGGGGACACCCGGAAGTACAATGGGGCGGGGGGTCCGTCCTGCGGGGGAGGGGGGGCTACGTCTAGACAGTTCATCCTTCACCCATTTTCCCGCACAGCATCGTGAGGTAAACCAATTTTTAAATGTTTGTTTTCAGTAAACCTGCTAGGGCAATTTATACTAACGGACTGAACTAGAACCCATCTGAATAGGTTTTAAATTTGTTTTTTCATTTTTTTTGTTTTTCATACAAATGCCTGACCATGCTCCATCATCAAGCCGCGTGCATGAAAAACTAGGCAGCCCAGCGTATTAACCAGTAGCGATTGGGACTGTAAGGACTCCACTAAGTGCTTCATTAACTTCAAGTGATACAGGTGTTTCTATCATAAAACTGATGTGTGGTTTGGTCTTCAGGGGAGAGGACCACCAACCCACACACGCGGATTTTGTGCGTGTGGACAGAAGGTGCTTCTGACATCCAGTTTTGTTATATAGAAACAGAATGAGTAAGTGAACTTTTTTTTTTTTTTTTGTGAGCGGTAAGTAAAAGATGCAATTTGATTCTTCTGAAGTTGGGGGAAGGAATTGAAAGTAGGTCTTCATTCTGTAGTCATCATCTGTACGAATTCTTCATACCTGACTTGTCCTCTCCATTGATACATGCTTCTCTGATCATTTCATCTCCTTCTTCATCTGTTTTTCTCCTAGGCTGGTCATGGATGATGGAGCTTCGCCGCACTGATGTCCCCAGTGCCACCCTCGTCAAAGACTCAAAATGCCTCCCAAATTTCTTCTTCAATGTGGCTTTCATTTTTCTAGCGATCATAGTCAGAAATTCTGGGAAGTCCATGGTGCCATTACCGTCGGCATCCACCTCATTGATTAGATCTTGCAATTTGGCTTCTGTTGGGTTCTGACCCAGTGACCCCATGACAGCTCCAAGTTCCTTTGCTGTGATGGCGCTACGGCCATCTTTGTCAAGTACGGAAAAGCCTCCCTGAATTCAGCAGTCTGTTCTTCAGTCAGTTGATCAGACATGGTAGGAGCGAAGGGAGGAAGCGCAGAGGAAGCAAGCCTGGGGGTGGTGCAGGGGAAAGGTGCACCAGTGCAGGGGCTGTATGGGCAGGGGTGTCCCCTCAGCACTGTGAAGCCACCACTACCCTACTGAGCAAGAGTGCCCTGCCTCTAGGCTCCCAGCACCACTCCGTGTTATACCTAACACCTGCTTTTTCACTTCCATATTCAACAAATATTTATAGATATTATAGATATTGAATACAGGCCGAACACAGAATTCATGGTTCCTGCTCTCATGGAGCTTACAGTCTATCAAAAAATATATTGTATTATGAATATTTTTCCACATCTTTAAAAATTGAGAACACATGTACTTACCATTGGACTGTATTCCATTTTACAGATTACCTTGAGTCAATTTTCCACTATTTATTCAATTTTTTCATTTACATACAATTTTTATTTAATATTTATTAAATGATATTTAGTGAGAATCATTGGCAGAAACCTTTTTAAATATCCCTGATTACTTCCTTAGAGCAACTATTAAATTGAATAAGCCACAGGGTATTAATATTTTTAATATGTTTATATATTTTTATATATATTTATATTTAATATATATATATTGCCAAATTGCTCCCCAGAAAGACTGTCCTAGTATAAACTCTTACTGTAGCATGTAGAAGTACCTATTTCCTCACACCTTTACCAACATTGTTATTGTTTTTATTTTTTACTTTTAGTTTTTTAGTTTTGTTTTTTTTTTAATTTTTAAGTAATCTCTACACCTAACATGAGGATAAAACTTCTAACCCAGAGAGCAAGAGTCACATGCTCTACCAACCGAACAAGCCAGATGCCCCCATTATTTAACATTTTTAAAATTCACTACAAAAAAAAAATCATTGCCCATCTGGTACCTGAAAAATAGCATTTTGCTTTAATTTGCATTTCTTTGATTACTAGTGAAACAAAATGTAGTAATGTATTTATTAAAAACATGTTCATCAACTCTAAGATGCCATCAACTGCAAGATGCATCCTTTTTCAGAAATGTTAAGTTTGGGGCAAGTCTACTTCTTAGAACCAATGAAATCCAGTATTTATTCTTTAGTGAACTCATTCTTCCAACAACCACTTCCAGTGCACTCTGAGTACCTGCTGTGGGCCAAGTGCTGTCCTGGATGCAGTAGATAAAGGATGAGAACAAACAGACCTGAGACCCACCAGCTGGGCTGTCAGAATGGTGAGGAAGATAGATTATCACAGAATCATAGAAATGAATATAAATTCAAACTATGAAAAGAACCATGAAAGAGTTGGTGATATGAACCGTGGAAGGTTTCTGCATAGAAATGACAATTGAGCTGAGAGTTTAAAAAAGAATAGAAGGAATTGAGGCAAAATGAGGGAGAGACAGTGTGGGAATTCTGGGCAGAGGAAGAGCACGTGCAAAGGCTCTGGGCAAGAAAAAGCAAGGTGCTTAGAGAACTAAAATATGGGGACTGAGGAGCAGAGAGAGTGAGGTATTTGGTTCCAGATCAGGGTGGAGACCTAGCAAGGGGCCATTCAGCAGCCACATCATGCCTGGTGCTGCTGCCCCAGCAGGCACTGGGGCTACAGCAAGGAACCCAGGAGCAGAGTCCTTCTGTTATGGAGCTTACATTCCAGCAGCTGGGAGAGTCAAAGACAGGGCAACAGGGAGCAGAGATAGACAGAAGAAGAAGGAGGAGGAGAAGGAGAGAAAGAAGAGGAAGAAGAAGGAACACAAGGAGGAGGAGGAGGAGAAGTAGAAGAAACAAACAAACTAAACAAAATCAGGTAGAGGTAACAGCTATGCAAAGAATTAAATCTCATTTACAAGACAGAGAATGACTAGATATAACATCAGACTGGGGAGGCCACTCTGAGAAAGTGACACATCAGCTGAGAGCTATATAACTAGAAAGAATGGGTACTATTAAAATATGAGTGGGAAGAACATTCTTGGCAAAGGGAACAGCTGGTGCAAAGGCCCAAAGGCAGAATGTACTTGAAGGACGGAAAGAAGGCCAGAGGGGAAGGGGAAGGGGCCAAGGGGAAGAGTCTTATAAAATGACACTACTTAGGCATGCAGGGGTCAGATTACACAAAGAACTGTAAATTAAGATGAGGAGTTCGGATTTCAGTATAAGTGCAAACAGCAAGTCTCTGGAATGATCTTAATCTGGAAAGTGACATGATCTGGTCTACATTCCTAAAAGCTCATTCTGGCTACTAAGCAGTCAATGGACTTTATTGCAAAAAAAAAGAAAGAAAGAAAGAATAGGAAGGCCAGTTCCGAGGCTGTGACACCGGATCAGGTGAGAAGTGATGGTGGTGGGACTCGCTAGAGTGACACAAATGATGAGCTGGGGTTAGGATGTTCCCTCTCACCACTCCTACTCAACATCACACTGGGAGTCCTAGCTACTGCAATAAGACAAGAAAAGGAAATAAAAGATATATATATTGGGAAGGAAGAAATAAAACTCTTTCTATTCACAAATGATGGGCTTATCTATGTAGAAAATCCCAAAGAACCAACAAAAAACTCCTAGAACTAATAAGCAATTATAACAAGGTTACAAGATACAAGGTTAACATACTAAATCCAGTTGCTTTCCTATACACTGGCAATGAACAATTGGAATTGGAAATCTAAATTATAATACCATTTATAATAGCACCCCAGAAATGAGAAGCTTAGGTATAAATCCAACAGAATATGTACTTGATCTACATATAGAAAACCACAAAACTCTGATGAAGGATATCAAAAAAAGATCTAAATAAACTGAGAGAGGTTCTGTGTTGATGGGCTGGAAAACTCAACATTGTTGAGATGCTGGACCTACAGATTCAATGCAATCCCAATAAAAATCTTCCACAGATGTCCAACCAATCTTTGACAAAGCAGCAAAGATAATTCAATGGAGAAAGTCTTATTAATAAATTGTTCTGGAACAACTGAATGGTCATATGCAAAAAAATGAATCTAGACACTACACTTCCCCAAAACACTTAGTCAAAATGGACCACAGCCCTAAATACAAAATGAAATGCTATAAAACTTTTAGAAGGAAACAGAAAAAAAACCTGTGACCTTGTGTTTCGGTGATGTTTTATTAAGTACAGAAAGCACAACCCAAGAAAGAAAATACTGATTAGGTTAGACCTTATTAAAATTAAAAACTAATGCTCTAGAAAGATACCATTAAGAGAATAGAAAGACAAGATACAGATTGGGAGAAAATATTTATAAAATATTTTATAAATATTTTATATTTATTTATATATCTGTTTATTATTATTTATTATTATTAATTATTAATATTAATATTAAGAAATAATATTTATATATTATATAAAAATAAAATATAAAATATAAAATAAAATATAAAAACATCTGATAAAGGACTTCTATCCAAAATATACAAAGAACTCTAGAAATTCAATAATAAGATATGTAAAGTAACATTATTAATCATTAGGGAATTGCAAATTAAAACAAGAAGATATCACTGCATACCTGTTAGAATGGCTAACATTTAAAAAAAACATAAAAATACTGAATGCCAGTGGGGACACAGAAAAACAGAAATTCTCATGCATTGCTGGTGGGAATGCAAAATGGTACAGTCCCTTTGGAAGGTAGTTTGGCAGTTTCTTAAAGAAGCTAAATAAACATAATCATACCACACATTCGGGAAATCATGCTTCTAGTTATTTACCCAACTGATTTAAAAACTTGCATGCAAATGTTTATAGCAGCTTTACTCAAAATCATCAAAAGCTGGAAGTAACCAAAATGTCCTTCAATAAGCAAGGAGATAAACTGTGGCATATTCATACATTGGAATATTATTCAGCAATAAAAATAAATGATATGCCAAGCTATAAAGAGATATGGAGGCACATTAAATGCCTATTACTGGTCTTCACAACTGCGCATGGCAGCTTAAAGAAGGGCATTGGTGGTGGAGGTGGACAGGTGGACAAGTTTGGGAAACATTTAGGAAGTAAAACATGTCAGGACTCAGTGATGAAATATATTTTGGGAGGGCATACAGGACAGAAGAGTGTCAAGTATTACTTCAACGTGAGAGTTCCCTGAAGAGAACCTGATTTGGGGGTGGGGGATGTCTGTGAGTTCAGTTTTAGAGGCATTGGGTCTGAGCAGCTTTGGAGACATCACCCAAGTGGACAGTTAAGTTGGTAGCTGGATATGCAGATCTTTGGCTCAGAGGGTAAATGTGGCTAGAGAAATAAATGTGGGAACCATGTGTACGTGGACAATCACTGAAGCCACCGACATTCATAATATGCTTGGGGTGAAGTTAGGCATGAGAAGAAAAGAATCATAGAGAACTCAAACAGCGAGAAGCCAGGTAGAAAAAGGGGAACTAACAAAAGAGACAGAAAGGAAGAACCAGAGAGATGGAAGATGAACCAGGGGAGGTTTTGTCAGCAGCAGTCAAGAGGCCAGAATGTTTGGAAGAGAAGGGCACCATCAAACATATCCATGGGATGTTAAGAAGTAGAGTCAGACAAGAACTGAACATGTTCTTTGGATGGCCTGCTCATGATCTTGCCTATTTTTATTGAAGTGCTCATTATTTTCTCATTTAAGAGCATTTTACTTATTAAAAATATCAATCCTTTGCCCACCATGTATGTTACAAATGTTTTTCCCAGTTATCACTGGTCTTATAACCAGTGTTTCTAGTTTTCTGAGTTGTGTTGTTGTATTTTACATGTAGTAATTTCACCTGGTTAGATAGCTTTATCAATTATTTTGTGATTCACTCTTTTGCTTTCTTGCTTGACTCATTGACATTTTCTTACAGTTTTTTAATGTAAAATTTTATTTTTTTACATTTAACTCCAATCATTCTGGAATTTATTTTGGTGTAGTGGTGTAGGTAATTTAACTTTACCAAATAGTGAACCATTATCACAGCACTATTTAGTCCATGATCCTCCATATCTGAAAAGCTTCTATCACTTATTTCTATTTTATTTATTTACTTGAGGGGGAGAGAGAGAGCAAGCAAGCATGAGCCAGGGGAGAGGCAGAGGGAGAAGGAGGCTCCCCACTGAGCAGAGAATCCAATGTGGGGCTCAATCCCAGAACTCTGGGGATCATGACCTGGATCCCAAGGCAGACGTTTAACCGACTGAACCACCCAGGAGCCCTAATATTTTTACATCTATACCTCTCTCTCTCTCTCTCTCTCTGGCAAATAAATAAAATCTTTAAATTTTTTTAAAATAAAATAAAATTGTGTTTAACCAATCATTTTGTTCCATTTATCTAAAATATTTAGACGTTTTCAAAGGCATCAAGGGCAAAACATCCAATACTAGTCATGAAAAGCTGATATTGCCCCACTTCCTACAACCTGCAGACAAGATCCTGTAATTCAATGCATTTACCCTTTGCACTAGTAAGAAAGCCTGCCCCTTAAAAGCGAAATGATACTTCCCAACCCACCACATCTGCCACCTGGAGGGTAGCCAGTCATCTGTCAAGATGAAGCCATGCTGGGACCCATCCCTCCGCCACATCTGTTTGTAGTCTGTCTCTTCTAGGGTTTGACTTTGTCTAAAAATGCAAATGCAGCCAGAAATGGATTTTTTCCACTTTGATGTGACCTAGGACTCCAGTCAAAACCAAGCTTACCATGTCACAGATAATCTATAAAAATTGAGCCAACCATCAAAGTTGTCCTGTAGGCTCCAAGCCCTCCCTACTGGCCATCAGTCAGAGACTAACTTGCCAGGATGCATCCCGCCAGGAGGGGCAAACCCAGGCGGCAAGTGGGCAGGCAGGAAGCACCTGGGGAGCAGCGATTTCCAGACTCAGAATCCTCTTTTCCACCAACCGAACAAGTTAGGGCTCTGGTTCTCGCCACAGCCACCAGGGGGAGCCAAACCACAGAGTCGGGCGGCAGGCAGGACGAGCATTCCGGTCCTGGTCCTGAGCTGGAGCACGGCCTCGGGGAGCAGGAAGAGACCTCACACACGCCTCCACCCCCACGGCCGGCTAACGAGCCTACCCATGCTCTCTTATACGGGTACTGGACTTGCTCAGTTCCTCGGGCTTGTCACTCTCCCCCTCCACTCGTGGCCCTCAAACATGCTGTCCCCTCCGCCCCTCGTCCACCACGATGTCCCACTCCTTCAGGCTGAGCTGCTCGGGAGTGTCTGTTTTACAGTCCACCATAAGCTCCATCACGGCAGGACCCCTGGCATCCAGCACCAGGCTCACCACGGCACTCAGCAACCACCGCCGGACTGATTCCCAGCATTAGCGGGTCATCATTACAAGCCTGCCTGCCCAGACCTCGTTATGAGAAGGGAGGACGGGGCTGGATTGGCAAGCCACCCCTGAGACATAAAACAGGGCTTCTCGAAAACCCCTTTGAAAGCACATTCCAGTTTAAGGGCCTTGCCTCCAGCAGCACCCTAGGAGGCCCCATTGTCTCAGGGCTGTGTGTAGCTACAGAACCACGGTAGGAAAAACAATGTCTGAGAGGCCCAGACAGCCAACCAGACCACCGGAATGCCTCCTGGGACTATTATAGGACTCCTGCTATAATTAAACCCATTCCAATGAATCTTCTATTGCTCTGGTGACAAGTCGTTGGTCCTGTGACTTCCACATTCAGCCTTCCAAAAGGCGGAAAAGTAAGCCTACACAGTCCCGGAGGGGCTTCACGAAGCCCCTCCCCCTTCCTCCCCCCAAAATGACCATGGGCTGACTCTGCCAGCCAAGGTGGAGATAAGACATGAAGGAGGACAGCAGCAATGTTCAGGGTGACTTGATCACAGCTTGGCTTTATGAAGACTGATCAGACAGAGGGCATGAGGGTCAGCAGCCCAGGACGGAGAGGATGCGAGAGGCTGGACCGGGCTGTGACAGGACATGAGGGGTGAGGAAGATGGAAGGTGTCAAAGGCAGTGATGGAGGCCAGGACTCCCTGCTAAGGAGCCTCTCAGGGCCCACGAAGCAGCACAGGCTCATACGAACAGCATGTTTGCAGACCACCAGAGACTTAAAGATGTCTCCAGCCTAATTCAGAGGGACGCATTCTGGACTAGACTCATTTACATCCAGAAAATCCTCACACACTGAAACGTTAGGTGATTTCCTCCCACCGTCAACCCCCAGCCCCCAGCCCTTTCCATCCCCATAACAACCACGTTATGACAAGCAGCACGGCATCATCAGGAAGGACTCTCACCCCCATCCCAGAGACCTCATCTTCTGTGGGTTAGCGGCTGCCAGCTTCCTATGACACACAGTGCTCCCCCCAGCCCCCCGCACCATCCTGCGTCGCCTGTGTCCTTCCCACACCCTACATCCCCAGGCACCGATACAATTCCAGGCGCATCCTGGCTTTATTCACCACAGTGGAATCCTCAGATTATCGCTTGGGTCCTACCGCCCGGAGGATTCGTGAATTGGAGAAATTCCAGAATTACATAATTCATCCATGGTAGTAGGAATATCGACAGCGTGCCTGGAGGGGCTCAGCTGGTTAAGCATCCGACTCTTGATTTTGGCTCAGGTCATGATCTTAGGGTCAAGAGACTGAGCCCTGCATCAGGCTCTGTGCTCAGCGTGGAGTCTGCTTGCAATTCTCTCCCTCCCCCTCTGCCCCTCCACTTGTTTGTGAGCTCTCTCTCTCTCTCTCTCAAGTAAATATTAAAAAAAAAAAAAAAAGAATACAGGTAAAGGCTACATGGTTAAGGACCAAAAGGGATGCAGGAAAAACATAGTCCAAATCCAACCCTAACTATCTGGGACACGTTGGGCAACTTACTTCACCTCTCTGAGACTCCATTTTCTTCGTTTCAACCGAGATAGTAGTCATATTACAGAGATTTTATTAGAATTGAGCAAAATACATATCAAGTATTTAACTTAGCGGCTGGCACGTGACAAATGTTCAGAATCTGTCCTTATGCTCACTAGATGGTAAAACCTTGGGAGCAGGGATTCCGTTCTGAATGAGTTTTGAATGAGTTGGCCTTGTTCACCGATATGTCAGCAGTGCCCAGTGAGCCCATGGCCCAGGGAAGGTGCGCAGTTACTGTTTGTTAAAAGGATGCATGGACCTATCACTGTTTAAGAAGCCAGGAAATGAAGGGAGAAAGAGACACAGGCAAGGGGACCTCGCATGGAGCACAAAGGGAAGAAACATTGATCAGAGTGCTGCCCAAACCCAAGCCGTCAGGCAGCACGTCAAAGGACAGCTGTCCCAACCCGGATTGGGGCCATACACAACACCAACTGCGTGTCTCCAGGACTGAGTGAGGGGCCCCGGGGTGAGCGAGTTAGGGGCAGCGTGAGCAGACAGAGGGAGCACAGAAAGAAGCACAAGTGCGGAGGGAACATCCAGAACGATTCAGGGTTTGCATGTATTTCGTTTGAACTGCTGCTAGTCACTCGGGAGCACCACCGACGGAGCTAGGATACTGCCCGGAGCCCTCGGGAGGTGGGGCACACGCGCGGACGATCGGAGAGGAGGGTAAGGCTGGAACAACAGAAGAAGGACGAAGATGCTAGGAGTGCGCTTGAGGCCATGAGAAAATAGAGAGGAGGATGCAAAGGACGGAGCCTCGAAAACAGCCACAGCAAGACAGAAAAGGAGCCATCTGGAAACCAATGCTTTTTCTCCATTTCCTATCTTCGGAAATGGCTGGCTTAAGTTGCAGGTAGGAGTACTCAGAGGTCTGCTGGGATGACCAGAAGTATGTGGGGGAAACAGGAGAGCAGTCACTCTTGGCTACGTTATATCCCCGCAAAACGGACCACTGAACCACAGCGACTCACGGTACCTGAGAGTGAGTTTCTCTTCTTAACTTTATGGCATTTGTCAGCTTTAATCTTGGCCACCGTGAACAAATAGGCCTCAGCAGCATCATATCCAACTTCTGATAACATGTTCCAGTAGTAGATGAGGTGCAGCCTTGTCCAGAAGCTTGGGTTTCGGATCTTCGATAGAAAGTCTGTGATACTTACAACACGACATATTAATGTAAGTAATATTTGTATTAATTTGTAGTAATAATTGTAAGTAATTTTTGTGTTCCGTGTCTTGAAGGGAAGCTATTCGGCTATTTGCCCCATTCCATCAGCCTATTTATAAACTCCTTAACTACTATGACTTTCATAGGTCACCAGATAAATGTGAGCTGTCACTCTTAAGCACTCAAAGCCATTGCCACTCAACTGTCCAGGAGGCCACCTCCTCCAGGCAGGCTCCCCGAATCTCCCAGGCAGAGCGAGCCCCTCTTTCTCCCAAACTTGCCAGCTCTGCGTCTTTGCTCTAGCGAAGCACTGAGCCCCATGGGTAGCTCTTCTCTGGCTCCACATGCTCCCCGCCAGACTAGAGCTGCATCCCCAGGGCCTACAAGAGCTGGGATTCAGAGCAAGTCAAGGATACATGTTTGCCAAGGAGTGCATAAGGGGGTGGGGGGAGACAGAGGGGAGTAGAGAGAAGGGAAAAGAAAGAAAGGGACAGGAGGAAATTCGGAGGGTCTAGCAGGATGATGCGACCAATCCTTTACCCTAGCCCATCTACAACTCCTCCTCCTGTCTCTGGAATCGTCCTAACTTTGAGACCAATCCTTTACCCTAGCCCATCTACAACTCCTCCTCCTGTCTCTGGAATCGTCCTAACTTTGAGAGGACCTGCATGGAGTCAAGAAGGGAAGGGAACGCTCTGAGAGCCGGGTGATCCACCGGAGCGACGCTGGGAATCCGTCAGCCACAGAAGGGGGTGCCAAACGAGGGGCCCACCCGAAGGAAGGCACAGGTGGTTGACGGGGTTTGTGAATGAAGGAGCCCCCCCTTAAGGGACACATGGGTGTGTCAGCACCATGCTCATCAGAGGAAGGAGGAGATGTGCTCCAAGGCCGCTGCACAGAAGGACAAGCCTTACCTGGGGCTTGAGAGGAAGCTGCACAGGTCACCCCAGGAGCCGCTCATTTTCATGTGCCACGGCAGCTCCTCATACACTCTCCAGAAAGCCGTCTGCCGCTGGAAGTATTGGGCTAAGACTCGGTGGAAATGTGTCTTCCTGTGATTCGTTGGGTTCTGAAAGGTATATGGACTGCTTTCTCTGACGGGAGTGAGCACACCTATTGAGAAATCAATCACAGTGGAAGGCATCTGCCTTTTTAGTACATGAAAACACTAGATAACAGCTCTGTGGCCATAATTAGAGATAATGAACAGGGAGCTGGGGGGAAAAATGTGAAATATTAAAAATGTATCTTCTTATAAGTCCGTCCGAATTTACCAAAGAATTAGTGTTATGATCACTGACCCAGATTTTGAAAAGCTAGGGGGCATGCTCATTTTTCATGCTGTCTTCCCCTCCCCCCAAAAAATGTTCATAACCTACTTTTTTCTATCTTAATTATACGTCATGGTTGTCACCTAAATGAGCACTTTCAAATATGTGAGGACACACAGTTTGGAGAAGTTAGTCTGCCCCTGGGTCTTGGAGAGGCCAAGGGGAAGCTGAGCAAACTAACGATAGATTGGACACTACAAGCCAGATGTCGGTATTTTTTCCACCAGAGGAGGGATTCCAACAGAGTTTACTACCCAGAAACAAGCTCCTTAAAAAAGTGTGTGGGGGGGGAGAATGTTGCATTAAAAGTTTAGAGGTACCTATCCTTGGAAGGTGAAACAGAAGTATTTTAAATTTTCTGCTTGAGGCTTTTTCCCCAAGATGAATCATTCTGCTGGATGGCCTACCAGCCCAGCTCTTGCAATAATAGAATTGGAGCCCATTTGGGGCCCCTGGGTGGCTCAGTTGTTAAACCTCTGCCTTCAGCTCAGGTCATGATCCTGGAATCCTGGGATAGAGCCCCACATTGGGCTCTCTGCTCAGGGGGGAGCCTGCTTCTCCCTTTCCCACTCCCCCTGCTTGTGTTCCCTCTCTTGCTATCTCTCTCTCTCTGTCAAATAAATAGAATCTTAAAAAAAAAAAAAAGAAGAAGAAGGAGGAGGGGAGGCCACTGTTCAAATAACCACTCCTCATGTCCATTGGAACGATTTCCCGGTTATCTGTGCACTTGGAGAGACTTCATGCTAGCTCATAGCATGTACAGTGATTCAGAAACCCATGGAGGAAGAAGGAAACTCCCCTCTTTCAGTGGCCACTGTGAGGGCATTTCTGTGGGTCGTAAATAGGGAAGGGGGTTGGGGAATGAGAGAGAAGGAGAACTGGGACAAATATTACCCTGCATCCAAGATTTAGAGTATTAAACACAAAGCTTAAAGTGCACAAAACAATGTCACAAAAAACAGAGCTTATCCTTTTACAAAATAACCTTGTGAGATATGAAAGGATATGAAAATCTGTGGTCTTCCCTTGTAATTTTACATGTCAACTTTACTGGCCTAAGGGATTCCCGGAGAGCTGGTTAGGTATTATTTCAGGGTGTGTCTGTGAGGGTGTTTCTAGAGAAGATTTGCATCTGAACCAGTAGACGGAGTAAAGATTGACCTCACCAAGCAGGTGGGCATCATCTGATCAGCTAAGGGCCGGAACAGAAAAAGGCAGAGGGAGGAGAGTTTTCTCTCTGCTGGAGCTGGAATCTCTGACTTTTCAGCACTTGTGGTTCTCAGATCTTCAGACTCATACTAGAACTTACAGCATTGGCTCCCCTGATTCTCAGGCCTTGGAGTTGGACTGGAACTCTACCAACAGCTTTCATGGGCCTCCAGCTTGTAGATGGCAAGATCCTGGGGCCTCCCAATCACCATAACCACATAAGCCAAACCCTCACAATCTTTTTCTAGAGCTCTATATAGAGGTAAACATATAGAGAGATACATAGTTATGCAGAGACAGAGATCTAATCCTACTGGTCCTGTTTCTCTGGAGAACCCTGGTTAATCCAATCCCCATATGACAGACAAAGCTACTTAAACTCAGAGGGACCAGGTGGCTAGAGGCCAGCCCATGACTGAAGCAGCAAAATTCAAACCTTCTGACCTTCCTGCACGAGATATGAGGAATGGCTCGACCTCAGCATCATCCACACGTACAAAGTTCAGCACAATTCTCACAGACAGACTTACTGACTGGTATTTCTGTGGTGACGTTCTCTCTCATGACAGGCTAAATGATGCTGTGTGGAGAGATGACCCCAAAATCTCAGTGGCTTAAAACAGCAAAGGTTTAATCATGCCATCACAGGTTGGCTAGACCCCCAAACCCAGCCCAGCAAACCCAGGTCTGCTCACTCCGGGACTGAGAGACCAGCTGCCATCTTGAACATTGCCAGGAGCCACATACAACCATTGGACAGCACTGGTCACAGGGTGCCACACAATAAAGGGACCAGGAAGTGCTTACCAAGGTCGGTGGAGGGGCTGGAAATATTGGCAATTGGCTGTCATGGCCACCACAGTGGTTATCATTATTCCAGATGCTATAATAAGCACCTTACATTAAGCATACTTAGCACTTTTATTACCTTCGAGGTAAATACTGCGATTATCCCCATTTTGCAGGTGAGAAACTGAGTCGTAGAAAGTTAGACACCTTTCACAAGGTCATGCCAGTTCTGTCAGATTCCAAAGTCATTACTCTTATTAAGAAATTGTTTAGGGGCGCCTGGGTGGCTCAGTGAGTTAATGCCTCTGCCTTCGGCTCAGGTCATGATCCCAGGGTCCCGGGATCAAGCCCCACATCGGGCTCTCTGCTCCTTGGGGAGCCTGCTTCTTCCTCTCTCTCTGCCTGCCTCTCTGCCTACTTGTGATCTCTGTCTGTCAAATAAATAAATAAAATCTTTTTAAAAAAAAAGAAATAAATTGTTTATAATAAAACCCATGGTGATTGCCAGTAGGAAAGAAGGTAGACTCTTTGCCAAACAGCAGACAGGCCTGGGAATGAGGTAAAGAGAGGGTGGAATGAGGCTATTTCTCTCCCATAACCAGTGCCACCTGCAGGTAGCTCAAACCTCCTCTCCTCTCCTGTGCTCAGCCCTCCAGATCCTGATTCCACTACAGGCAAAAACTAGAGACTGACGTTCAGCATTGGCTCTCAAAACAATGGACACGGAAGCTTCTAGAAATGGCAGAGCCGAAAAACCAACTGCCAGGAATAGCTGTGCATTCATTCACCAAACATCTATCACATGTAACTGGAGTGGGGCCCAGGGAATTCAGGCCTACGTGAAGTATCCGATGAAATGGAAGAATCCTTGGGCCAACAGGATTCAAGATCACCAGTTGATCTGCATGGGTCATTTTGGGAAAGATGGTAGATAAAAGGCCACAGGGGAGACAGATGAGTCAAACAAAGGGAAAATTCATAATGGCTAACATCTCTCAAGAATTTACTACATGCCAGGCCTACTCTAAGTACGTGTAATTACACAAATCAGTCATTGAATGCTTACTAGTAATAATGCTCTGAGGTTGGTTCACTAATTACTTTAAAGAGGGACCTGGGTACAGAGTGGTGAAATGATGTAGCCACATCTTCAGCTGCAAAGTGGGAAAGCCAAGGCTCACCCCCAATCTAGTATCAGGATCCCATTTTTACCCATTACGCTATGCTGACTCCTCCCTCAACAATTGCTGTAAAATGGGCTTCACGGATTGGGTTTTCAGAGCTTTATCAGGTGAGGGGTTCTAAGAAGAGAAAGAAGGGGCTCTTTTCAGGAAGGGTTCCCTGAGATCCTAAGGAAGGGTGGAGTCTGGGGGAGGAAGCTCTCATGGCTCAGGTCTCTAGAAAACACATATTCCCCCTTAGGACATCAGTACCACCCTGGCACCTCTAGATCATGGGACAAAAGGAGAGGGACCTCAGTATGAGGCCTTGTTTTCTCATGGTGGGCCTCGCAGGGGCAGCTGGGAGGTATCCACATCAGTAAGCACAAACAAGAAGAGCTTCTCTGGGGTTACTATAGCCAACAGATGGGAGAGCCCATGGAACACTGTTCAGGGACTCCCATAGACACCTGGGGCAGGTGAGGACTTTCTAGGAGGCCGGTAAGAACCAGAATTGATGTGACCGAGCCTCGTTGGAGGATGGTCTATGTACACAAGAAATAAAGGAAATAATGTATATGAAGTGGCTGGCACAGTGAAAGCACTAAATAGAAAGTAGTGGTCGTGATAGTCGAGGGCAACAAGCCACGGTAATGATCTAGAAGCAAGAGAAGAGCATCTCCCAGCTTTTCTGCTCTCCTCCCTAATTGCCCTTTTCCTTCCCAGCCCCACTAATATGCACGCACACACACATGGGCGCCCGCACACAAAGTATGCAAGACCAAGTAATCCTCAGCTCTAGTAGCAGAAGGGGAGAGATGCCTCTCTAGCACAGCCCAGGGATCAAAGCATGCCTCTAGACTAGCTGACGTTTGATAGAAGTGACTTAAGTTACACACTGAATGTAATACCAGAGTATTAATCTCAAAGGAACGGAGCATGCATACACATGCATGGGAAAGAGACTATTTTGCCCTAAAAGGAAGAATGTGACATTTGGACAAAATATGTCAAAAGACAGCCCTTTACCAAAAATATCATCACAGACTTAAGTCCTCTAGCCCTAGCTTTGGGATCTTTTTTGTCCTTATAGGATGTGTTTGCTTCCCGTGCTCGGGCCATGTGGAAGTGAATTATTGAAATGACAATTCCCCGTGCCTCCAGGAAAGATGTATTCATGTCCTGATTCCACAGCATGAAAAGTTCGGTTGTTCTTTTTTTTTTTTTTCCTGAAAATAGTGAGTATTACCACCAGTGTCTTATTTTGGGGCTCACAGTGCAGAGAAGGGGTACAGCCTATACCCAGAATCTTAACAGCCACACCATGGCCCTTTCGTTCCTGGACCTCCAAGAGTGTTACTGTTCTTTGGGAAAATGAAGAGACTGAGTGCTGCAAACCGTCAGAGGCCAAGTGAACAGGAGAGCGGGCATCACACCTAGAAACATCCTCATTCCTCACCCTGCTCTCTTTGCCACGTTATGTAACTTCAGAGGTGGTGGGAATGATGACAATGTAGGAGGGGAACAGTGGAAAGGATTTATCTTTTTGAAAAAGAAAGTGAAAGAGGACATAGTAAACTTAAAAGGAAATTTGCACAGAGCTTAGAATCTTTGCAGAAGCTGTGATTTAAAGGTTTTTTTTTAAGTCCTCATACCTGTATGAGGACCCTGTATGAATAGAGAGGTCTGCCTCTAGGTCAAGTGTCTGAGTGCCATCGTGTCTCGGGTTCAGACCTACTGTCCTTTCAGAAGTGGATAGAATTGGATTTCAGAATTAGGGTAGAGACTGCTGATGCCTACCCTGTAACTGCTTACCTCATCTTTGTTAGTGACAGATGCCCACCTTTTTTTTTTAATTTTATTTTTTTTTTTTACCAAGATAGACCATATTCTGGCCTATAAAATTAATTTTTCAATGACTTTATAAACATATTTTTATCCCCAGGGGTACATGTCTGTGAATCGCCAGGTTTACACACTTCACAGCACTCACCATAGCACATACCCTCCCCAATGTCCATTACCCCACCCCCCTTTCCCGACCCCCCTCCTCCCAGCAACCCTCAGTTTGTTTTGTGAGATTAAGAGTCACTTATGGTTT
>PISX010014889.1:0-51593 GCA_004024625.1 Mellivora capensis | reverse complement strand
TCAGGAAGCCCTATGGCAAAGCCTTGAACTTGAACCCCATCCAACAGACGTGTGTCAATGCTGACTGTGCTTAAGAGACAGAAACCCCAAACCTAATATTCTTCAAATCACAGCAAAATTGCAGTGCCTTTCTTACTTGGCCACCCACTGTTTTAATAGCAACACGAAACATTCTTTTTTTTTTTTTTAAAGATTTTATGTATTTATTTGAGAGAGAGGCAGTGAGAGAGCATGAGCGAGGAGAAGGTCAGAGGGAGAAGCAGACTCCCCGTGGAGCTGGGAGCCCGATGCGGGACTCGATCCCGGGTCTCCGGGATCATGACCTGAGCCGAAGGCAGTCGTCCAACCAACTGAGCCACCCAGGCGTCCCTCTTTTTTTTTTTTTTTTTAAAGATTTTATTTATTTATTTGTCAGAGAGAGAGAGAGAGCAAGCGAGCACAGGCAGACAGAGTGGCAGGCAGAGGCAGAGGGAGAAGCAGGCTCCCCGCCGAGCAAGGAGCCCGATGTGGGACTCGTTCCCAGGATGCTGGGATCATGACCTGAGCCAAAGGCAGCCGCTTAACCAACTGAGCCACCCAGGCGTCCCAACACCAAACATTCTTAACGACAGACTTTCTTAGTCACAAAAGGCCACTGCTGGTTCCAGCGAATAACTATTGAAGAGGGAAAATCATGACAATGATGGCAGTGGCCACTCACATTTTCCGAGCCCTTGTTCTCAACCTCGTTATCCTCCCACTCACCCTGGGAAGAAGGGGCTTTTCTTTTCAGGCCCCTGGCACAGGGCCTGAACTCATGACACCAGACTGATACCAAAGCTGAGATCAAGAGTCCGATACTCAACCGACCGAGCCGCCCAGGGGCCCCTAAAGAAGGAGCGATATTGACTCCACTTTACAAGATCTCCACAAGCATCGTCCAACTCAAGATACGCCATGTGGGTCAATGTCATTTGGTTGTTGGCCTTTAATCAATGTTCTGGTTCCATGTTTGACCAGTCTGACTCCTGATTCCTCTGGCAAGACATGTCAGTCATAGCCCCTTGGACAGGGACACCCCATCTGAGAGAGGCCGCAGGTATGGGGGCTGTCCCCCTGGAACCAGCTACCCGCTCCCTGCTCTGAGACCTGTGTCCTTGCCGAAGCCGCCCTGTCACCCTCTCCTCCTTCTGGGTTCTCCCTGAGCCTTGCCATGGCTGGGGCTCCAGACCCTCCTGCCTGGCAATGCTTCCTTCCTCTCAGTTCTATTTTTGTCTCCCCCAACTCCTGAGTCTCCCCATCCTGATCCCTGTCCCAGGGAAGTCCACACATGCCCCAAGAGGCTCAATCAACTGAATATCTTTTCACCAGGAAACTCCACATCCTAGCCCTGGTGGGGAAACAAAGCTTTTGTTTGTTTGTTTGTTTGTTTATCAAGTATAAGGAAACACACACACACACGCACACACACAAAACCCCAAATGACTCCATGATGTTTTGTAGAGCAAAGAGCAAGCACACACACACAAACACACACACATACACACACAGCACTTCACAAAATGATTTCTGGCTATTGGATAATGATCATAAACTGTCCCAGCTTCCCAAAGAGACCGAAAGGAAAATTCATCTCAAACAGCTTCTTACTTTCCACTGGGCTTTCAATGTAGTCCAACCCCGCATTCAAATTGCAGAAGGCCGAAGTAAGATTGAGAGAAAATTGTTACATGATGAAAAAAAGGAAAAGATCAGCATCCAGTCCAGAGCCTAGAAACTACTGGAAGTCCTCAACCCAACCAACACTCTCCTGTCACAAAACCACAGAATTTCAGGATCCTGAGGGACCATAGACCACAGGTCCAGCTGCTTCAAACCCACACAAATACTCACCTTTCCATCTGAAGACAGCCAGTAAGTTATAATACAATTCCAAATGCAGAAACAAACACTGAAATTAACAATGGCTTGAAAAGAAGGTAGAATTTTATTTCTCTCTCAGGCAAGAAGCCAAAGGTGGGCAGTCAGGGCTCGAGGATTTAGCTGTCCCTCAAAGTCATCCAAACCCCCAGGCTCCTGCTACCTGCTCTGTCCCTGTCCCTCCACACTCAGCTTTCATCTCATGGTCCAAAGCAACTGCTCCAGATCCAGCCATTGCACCCACACTCCGCCAGCAGACTCAACCCAGAGATGGTGGCCATCCCTTCTGCTCTTTTTTTTAAAGGTTTTATTTATTTATCAGACAGAGATCACAAGTAGGCAGAGAGGCAGTCAGAGAGAGAGTGGGAAGCAGGCTCCCCGCTGAACAGAGAGCCCCACGCAGGGCTTGATCCCAGGACCCCGAGATCACGACCCGAGCCGAAGGCAGAGGCTTTAACCCACTGTGCCACCCAGGCGCTCCATCCCTTCTGCTCTTACTACTTGCTAGACCTCACTCCCTGTAGTTGCAAGGGAAGCTGGAGAAAACAGTCGTTAGGTGGGGTGCCAGGTGCCCAACTAAAAAGTCCATTGCTATTTAAGATAGAAGAATAGTTATTTGGAAGAAACTGGCCATTTCTGCCACAGAGGGTTCCTGTGGGAAAATACAAACCATTCTATGGCACAGTTTTCCAAAATGCACCATGCTAAAGCATGAAGAATGCTGAAGTTTGTTTTATTTGGAACTTGCTAACATCTTGGGCACAGTTCCACTTTATTGTTAATGCCAAATCCATGTCCTGGGATAAAAACATAATGATTTTTGGACTTTGCTGCTGGTTCTAAGGCTGGGCTCTGGAGTTTGGCTCTGGTATGATTGCTCAGGTGTGACTCTAGACCCTCTTCCTGTAAACCATACGGCT
This sequence comes from Mellivora capensis, assembly GCA_004024625.1. Lineage (NCBI taxonomy): Eukaryota > Metazoa > Chordata > Mammalia > Carnivora > Mustelidae > Mellivora > Mellivora capensis. The sequence goes on along the minus strand of PISX010014889.1, from coordinate 48,774 downwards.
TTGGGCAAATTACTTACCTTCCTTTTTTTTTTTTTTTTTTTTTTTTTTTTTTTTTTAAGAATTTATTTATTTATTTGAGAGAGAGCATGAGAGGGGAGAAGGTCAGAGGGAGAAGCAGACTCCTCTTGGAGCTGGGAGCCCGATGTGGGACTTGATCCCGGGACTCGAGGATCATGACCTGAGCCGAAGGCAGTTGCTTAACCAACTGAGCCACCCAGGTGCCCAATTACTTACCTTCTTGCGATTCAATTTTCATTCTGTAAAATGGGATTATAATTGTTCCTGCCTCATAAGATCATTGTGGCATTGCACACGGGGGTACCCGCCACAGTACTGGGCACATAGGAAAAGCTCAAGAAATGTTGTGATTTCCTTTTTTCTTTTTTTTTTAAATTATTTATTTCAGAGAGAGAGAGAGAGAGAACATACGTATGAGCAGGGCTGGGGGGAGGTACAGAGGGAGAAGCAGTCTCCGCGATGAGCAGGGAGCCCCACACAGGGCTCATTCCCAGTACCCTGGGATCACAACTTGAGCCAAAGGCAGACGCTTAACTGACTGAGCAACCAAGTGACGCTAGCTGGGGCCTTATCCATCCATGGGAGCAGGGCTGGGGTTAGGGGTACTTGCCATTAGGCTATTTGAGCATCTTCTGATTTCACCGGAAATTAACTCGGTACCCGATATTGGCTTTAATTTTAGTCTTTATGCCACAACGCTTACCCCAGTTGTTGCATGGGGTGATGGAGAACATAGAAAAGGTGTGTAAGAAGGTGAGGATCCGGTTGAAGGGTCCAGGCAGAATGCTGAAAATGCCAGCTGTCTTCTTTTAGCTGCCTGTCATGAAATAGGACAGGACGGGGGACCTAAAAAAGCAACTGTTCAGGTTTTGAGCAGAATGAAGAGGAAATTCACCAGAGGCAGGGCTTGTTAGTTTCAAACATTTAAGCTATTATGTAATTTCTTTCTTTTTTTTTTTTTTAGCCACAGGGTTAATTTCTTTTGTTATAAAATTAATCTCAGAGTGAAAGTTAAAGAAGCAAGACAGAACAAAACCTTGGCTCTCGTTGTGCCCAGGACAAACCTTGGGACGGTGCTTATCTGAATTAATCTTTGAACAAATGCAGTTCAGGGCCTCTGTCCTGCCACAGTCCTGCGCCAGATTCGACAAGTTCTTTACCTGCAAACGATCTGTCTCCACGAAGAGCTTAATTAAGCAAATCAAGTGACCCTAGTGCCAAGCAGGGTGGGTTCCCCAGGAAGCTTCGAAGAAGGAAAGCTACTAATAAGGTGTTTTCCAGGCAAGTTAATTTTTTCCTGGTCCTGCCTCAACAGCCACAGCATGGTGGACTGCATGAGAAACTGGACTGCATCATGGTTCCTGCTCACTTTGTAGGATTTCTCGCCCAGTTTTCTTTCTTTTTAAAGATTTTATTTATTTATTTGACAGACAGAGGTCACAAGTAGGCAAGAGAGGCAGGCAGGGAGAGAGAGGAGGAAGCAGGCTCCCCACGGAGCAAAGAGCCCAATGTGGGGCTCAATCCTAGGACTCTGGGATCATGACCTGAGCTGAAAGCAGAGGCTTTAACCCACTGAGCCACCCAGGTGCCCCTCTCGCCCGGTTTTCTTGTTTAATTCACAGAACCCCCTCACTACATTGTAACAAAGATTCTCATTTATTTATTTATTTGCCACAGAGAGAGAGCAAGAGAGCACACGCATGGGGAGCAGAAGGGGGAGAAGCAGGTTCCCTGCCAAGCAGGGAGTCCCACACCTGGCTCGATCCCAGGACTCTGAGACCATGACCTGAGCCGAAGGCAGATGCTTAACGGACTAAGCCACCCAGGTGCCCCAAGATTCCCATTTTAGAGATGAGACTACTGAGGCCTCAGACAGGTGGTCACACAGAGATCTGAACTTCTGTCTCTCTGAGGATAGAACTCATACTCCTTCAACCACAGCAAGTGGTCCTGAGCTTTCTCCCTAAGACCCTGCCCCGTGACTACCCAGGGGACCCATACAATCCCAGATCTCAGTCGGGGATGAGACTACATGGGAAATCCCATCCTTTGCTTGTTACAGTGTAGAAACCTGCAGTGTTCATTCGTGTCAGTGAGCAGGCTGGGGTGTGGACCCCCGGCCCCAGGCTGACTTAGGCGTGCCAGACCCTCTGTCTGAAGGGGACTTCCGCAGTGTCCACTCAACCCCTGTTTATCGTGGGCTACCATACAGCAGCCTCTGCTGCTCCAGAGAGGGGCCTGCCAGGCGGGAATGCCTAGTTCGGATCACACTCAGCTGCCTGACGCCGGGGAGGGAGCCAATGGCCTGTTTTCTCATCTGGAGAATGGTGGTAATACAACCTGTCTACCTCCGGACTGGTTGGAGGAATGGGAGGTGTGCACACAGTGCCACAGAGAGCATCTAACAGGCACCCTCCTTCCCTTATTGTTTGATGAATGGGTGGATGGATTTAATTGCAAAACTGTAGGGCAGACAGGAAAGGCTATAATTAGTTCCATTTTACAGATGAGAAAATTGAAGCTTGGAGGCATTAAAAAGTTTGCCAGAGACCAAATGGGTATAATTATTCTCATTTTATAGACTAGGAAACTGAGGCTCAGGGAGTTAAGTAATGGGCTCAAGGTCAAAGTCGGTGTCCCCCGTCTTTGGAATTCTGCAGGATTTCACAGAAGGCCCTGGTGGCCCGCCTCACCACTGCCCAGTTGGTCCTGCAGTCTGTCGTCTCTCCGGCTGAATCCGCCCAGCGCAGGCTGTGCAGGAAGTCCCCTGGGAAATGCTGGCGCAGGAACACCCCTCCCCTCTCTCCAGCTGGGCTCAGCACCAGTGCCCTATCAGATGGAAGGAGATGGGGTGTGGCCGGGAAGAAGCAGAGTCTGTTTTGGAAGGAGATAGGTGGAAAGGGACAGAACTTTCCAGAATGTGAAATTGGAGAAGTTAACTGGCACCTATGGGAGGTTTGTGGGGAGACAGCTATTACAAAGGACGAGCACTTATTTTTATTTTTAAAAAAGATTTTACTTATTTATTTATTTTACAGAGAGAGAGATCACAAGTAGACAGAGAGGCAGGCGGAGAGGTGGGGGGGGAAGCAGGCTCCCGCTGAGCAGAGAGCGTGAGATCATGACCCGAGCCGAAGGCAGCGGCTCAATCCACTGAGCCCCCCAGGCGCCCCAGGTCGAGCATTTATTAGGCAACTTCTTTGTGCCAGGCTCTGTCCTCAGCACTAAGCGCATGACCTCCTTGAACCCGGCAGGTGGGGACGTCTAAGGGATGGGCCCTGCGCCCGCGGCCCCGCAGATGCCTGCTGGCCTTGGTTCTAGCGCTTCGTCCCACCCAGGCTGGAAGCCCTGGGGCGCGGGAGAACTAGGTGCTGAGTGCAGCGGGGAGTAAGCCGCAGGCGGAGATGGCCCGGGGAGGGGCTGGGGCGGGAGGGAAGGGAATTTATCGCGAGCGATGGAGACCGGCGGATCCCGCCTCCAGGCTGCGCGGCCTCCCGGGGAGTCTGAGGGCGCCCTGATCCAGAGCGCGGGGGTGGGGGCGCAGCTCTCCGCAGGGCGACCCCGGCCCTCACCGGGGCCCTGGCCGGTCTCCCCTGACCCGCCAGCTCTCCACGTCGCGGCCTTTGTTGGAGCCGCGCCCTCGGGCCGGCCGGAACACCTTCTCCACCCTCTGAGCCCCGGCTCGTCCTCCCAGCCGTCTCCGGGCCGTCCACCCTTCCCCGGGCAGAGTTTCTGTTTCATCCTCCGGCTTCCCCCGCGCCCCACAGCGCGAGGGTCCTGCACCGCCCTCGGGGGACGGCGGCCTCTCCTCTCCGCGGAGGAGTCTGTAGGAGGGGACAGACGTCGAATAACCGGGAACATCTCCTGGAGCGGTGGAGACGCGCACACGCACACAGCGGAGATTCACGGACATGCAGTGGAGATGCGCGCACGGACCCGCAGACACGCACGCCCACCCCCACCCCCGGCGGGTGGCTATTTGGGGTGGAAAAGACCGCCGGCGGGCAGACCAGCGCCCCGAGCCTTTTCCTGGCCCGGGGCGCCCCCTGGTGGCCGGGGTCTGCCAGCAGGTGCGCACCACGGCTCTGCGCGCCGCCCCCACAGTCGCCCTCAGGCGGGGCGGCCTCCCCAAACCGCTAGGCGGGGTGTCCCCTGCCCTGCCCTCCCCCCACCTCTCCCCAGATTCCTCGCGGGCTGGGAGGATCGGTGGGGAGTCTGTGAAGCGTGCGCACCTCCTCCAGGAACACCCGGGGGCAAAGGGAGGGAGAGGTGGTGGGGGGAGCCTATATCCGGCAGATACCGACTCCACAAGGAAGCAGATCCTTCAGTCCCGGATCCCCCCGCCCCCACACAGGATGGCACGCGCACACGTGGGCACGCACGCACGTGCCGGGGCGCTTACTCGGCCCGTCGCACGCCCGCAAGCACGCACTCACATGTGCGCACTGCAGTCGTGCGCTCACACACCTGCACGTGCATGCGCGCACACGCAGACACACTGCCCTTTCCGTGTGCTGCACCCTTTGCTCACTCCAGCCGGTTCATCACCAGGCTTGCTGCTGCCTACCCCCATCATCCAAGAAGGGGGTGCCCACCTTCTGGGCCAGGCCCCTCAACTGCCAACTCACACATAGCCCCCTGGCGCGCCAAGCCCTAGGGGAGCCCAGATGGGATAAGCACGCATTGCGGGAAGAGTAAGGTTGGTAAAGTCTGGTGTGACCACACCGGAACCCAGCGTGAGTGGCTATGATGCTGGAATTTTAGATCCAGTGACAGGCTGGGGAGAGGGGGGTCTCCACAGTAGTAATTCATCTCTCCCTTCCTAATTTGAATGCTACCTTTGTACCCGACTCTCGAATGTTTCATCCATGTCTGTTCTGCATTGGACAGACCCAGTTTTCCCCATATGGGAACAATAATGGGATTTTCTGTGAGGTTGGGAGCCCCTCCCCAGCTCCCTTTCTGTTTCCCTGCATAGGGGAAACTTGCTACCTACCTTGAGTACTCCTCGTTCTGGGGCTGGCCTGAGAATTAGCTGACACAGACAGGTTAACAGGAGAGAAGCATACTGATGTATGGCCTGTTTCTATGTGTACACAGGAATCTTCTGGAGAAAAATGACCCAGAGAAGCCACTGGGTCCAAAAGCTTATATATCTTTTTGCATAAAGATATATGCAAGACATGAGATGCCTTGGGACGCCTGGGTGGCTCAGTGGTGAAGCATCTGCCTTAGGCTCAGGTCATGGTCCCAGAGTCCTGGGATCCAGCCCCCCTTGGGGTTCTCTGCTCAGCAGGGAGCCTGCTTCCTCCTTCTCCCTTTCCCCTGCTCATGCTGTCTCTCTCTCAAATAAATAAGTTTTTAAAAAAATCTAAAAATGAGGTACCTTGTAGGGACGTGACCAATTAAAGGGACTTGGCTGGGGCAGGAAGTCGTGGGACAGGGACTGGGGAGTATACAGGGAAACTCTGGGAAGAGATGGCTTGTTTTAGCAGGTTTGTTCCTACACCTGGATTTGGCATTGGCGCCGCCCCTCCCCCCAAGAATATTTTTTTCTTGGCACAGGGAGAGCATCTTCCTTTGGGAAACGTGGTGACCAGCTTTTAGGTAGAAAGGGGGAGGGTGGAGAACCCTGGATGCCACCGCAGCTTCTCAAGTGCCTTCAACTCAAAATAACCAATGCGCCCAAGCGGCAGAGTCTGGGGTAGCACGTCCTGAAGCCCCTCACCCGGAAGGTATTTTCCCCAACACTTAGATCGCTGGCTCGGGAGAAGGAGAGAAGCCCACGGGATCAGTGAGTTAGGGTGAGGACCTAGATACACTGCCAGTACCCACCCCTCCCCCACGCCACCGGGTCACCAGAGAGGCTCCTCCCACTCCTCTGTGGGGGCGGAGGGTCGGTGCTGACAGCATTCCCAACTGCTTGCGCTGGATGGGGAAAGTCTGTCCCTCTCTGGGTTGGTTTTCCTTTCCTTTTCTTTTTTTTTTTTTTCTTTTTGGTTTTCCTTTTTTTTCTTTTTTTTTTTTTTTTTTTTTTTTTTTTTTTTTTTTTTTTTTTAAGATTTTCTTTATTTATTTGACAGAGAGAGAGCACAAGCAAGGGAAGGGGACAGAGGGAGAGGGAGAAGCAGGTTCACCACTGGGCAAAGAGCCTGATGGGGGACTCTATCCCAGGACCCTGAGCTCATGACCTGAGCCCAAGGCAGAGGCTTAACCCACTGAGCCACCCAGGTGCCCCTTCTCTTTCTTTTTTAATTAATAGGCTTTATTTTTTGGAGCAGCCTTAGATTTACAGAAAATTGAGTAGACCGTACAGAGTTCCCATATACCTGCCTTCCTTGCCCGCGCCTCCCCTATTAGTAACTTTTAGTGACTATTAACACACTATTAACATAAAGTCCGTAGTTCACGTTAGGGTCCGCTGTTTGTGGTGCACAGTTTTGTGGGTTTGGAAAAATGCATGATGTTGTGTGTCCACAATTACGGTGTGGATACGTGCTGTCCCGTATGACACTGTGGCTACCAGTCTCACTGCCCTAAAGACCCACCGCACTCCACCTGTTTGTTCACCCTTCTTCCCACTCCCCCAGACCCCGGGCAACCACCGGGCTCTGTAGTGTCTCTATAGTTTTGCCTTTGCCAGAATGCCCTGTAGTTGGCATCATAGCTGTGTAGCCTTCTCAGACCGGCCTCTGACCAAGCAATATGCATTTAAAGTTAGTCCATGCCTTTCCATGGCTTAATAGCAAAAAATTTCTTTAGCACGGAATACTATTCCATTGTGTGGCGATGCATTGCAATATCTCTTTATCTCCTAAAGGGCGTCTTAGTTGCTTTCAGTTTGGGGGAATTAGGAATAAATCTGCTACAAACATTGATGTGCAGGGGTTTGTGTGGACAGTATTTTTTTGAGTCAGTTGGGTGAATGCCAAGGCCCGTGGCTGCCGGATCAAATGATGACGCCCTGTTTTGCTTTGTAAGAAACTACCCACCCGTCTCCCAAAGTGGGCTGTGCTATTGTGCATTTCCACCAGCCCTGAGTGAGAGCTTCTCTTGCTGCACATGTTCGCCAGCATCTGAGCTTGTTTATTTGAGCTTTTTGGATCTGGGCCATTTTGATTTTAATAATTGTGTGCGGCATCTCATTGTTGTTTTAATTTGCAATTGACTAATATGTATGATCTTGGCCATCTTTTCTGATGCTTCTTTGCCAGTCTGTTTATCTTCTTCCGGGAGGTGTCTGTTTGGATCTTTTGCCCATTTTTTTTTAAGATTTTATTTATTTATTTGACAGAGATCACAAGTAGGCAGAGAGAGAGAGAAGAAGCAGGCTCCCTGCTGAGCAGAGAGCCCGATGTGGGGCTCGATCCCAGGACCCTGGGATCATGACCTGAGCCGAAGGCAGAGGCTTAACCCACTGAGCCACCCAGGCGCCCCAATTTTGCCCATTTTTAAATGGGTTTGTTCATTTGCTTTCTCACCATTGAGTGATAAGGGTTTTTGGCCTATTTTGGATACACGTTCTTTATCAGATATGTATTTTACAAATAGGTTTTCCCAGTCTCTGACTTCTCTTTTCAATCTCTTGATGGAGTTCTGCTTTAAGAAGCTCATTGTTGGGGCACCTGGCTAGCTCTTGGTGGAGCATGTGACTCTCCATCTGGGGGTTGTGAGTTCAAGCCCCACAGTGGCCATAGAACTTACTTAAAAAAAATAAAATAAAATAAAAATAAGAACAAGCTAATTGTTGCCACCGCCTCTGCCTTACCCCCTGATCCAGCTTCTCACAGGAAGAAGGATATGTCCTGACTTCCCTGTCTTTCTCTCAGTGGGCTTGAACTTGGGAACGGGGAAAAGGGTACATGTATTGAGCCCCTAAAGCCCTAATACCTATGACCTCAAGTGTTGGAATGAAGATCAAATGGTTTAGTCTTTACAAAGCCCTTAGAACAGAGCCAGAAGCATATTAAGTGCTCAATTAACTTAGATAATTATAATAACAAGTATTACATCTTTTAATGGAGTCAATCCTTCCTCATTATGCCTCCTTTACAGAATTTTTCCTAGCTATTTTCACATATTTACTCTTCTAGAGGAATCATTGAATTAATTTTTAAAATATCCTGTTTGGATTTCATTAAATGCATAAGTAATTTAGAAAAAAAAATAGACATTTTAATGATGTTGGGTTTCTTGGGGTGCCTGGGTGGCACAGTCAGTTAAGCCTCACTCCAGATCGGCTCAGGGCCTGATCTCAGGGTCATGGGATCAAGCCTCACATTGGGCTCTGCGCTCAGCATGGAGTCTGCTTGAGATTCTCTCCCTACCCCTCTCTTCCTCCTGCTTGTACTCTCTCTCCAAAGTAAATGGATGAATCTTAAAAAAAAAAAAAAAAAAAAGATGTGGGTTTCTCCAAGAATAAAACTTGTCTTTTGATTCAGATCTTCCCCTTTATGCCCCTTTTCTTCACATAGAAATTAACACAATCCTTGCTAAATTTATTTCCTGGTATTTTACTGTTTTGTTTTGTTTTTAATAAATTCTATTGTGAATAAGGTCTTTTCTACAGATACATCCTTTTTTTTAAGATTTTATTTATTTATTTGACAGACAGAGATTACAAGTAGGCAAGAGAGGCAGGCAGGGAGAGAGAGGAGAAAGCAGGCTCTCCGAGGAGCGGAGAGCCCGTTGCGGGGCTCCATCCCAGGACCCTGGGATCATGACCTGAGCCGAAAGCAGAGGCTTTAACCCACTGAGCCACCCAGGCGCCCCACTACAGATACATGTCTTAACCAATTATTATATATCTATATCTATATATAGGCCATTGATTTTTTTAATAGCCTTTATTTTTTGGAGTAGTTTTAGGTTCACAGAAAAATTGAACGGGAGATACAGAGATTTCGCATACATTGCCACCCCCCCAACATACACAGACTCCCCACGATCAGCTTTCCCCACCAGAGTGGGACATTCTTTACAATTGATGAGCCTGCATTGACATGTCATTGTCACCCAGAGTCTATCAGGGTTCCCTCTGGGTGTCAAACATTCTGTGGGTTTGGACACAATGCATAATCATGTATATCCACCATTATGGTTTCACACAGACCGGTTGCAATTGGTTTTTAATTAGTAATCTTTTCAATGGACTCTCTTAGCTTTTCCAAGTAATAATCTAAAAATAGTGGAAGTTGGGGCGCCTGGGTGGCTCAGGGGGTTGGGCCTCTGCCTTTGGCTCAGGTCATGATCTCAGGGTCCTGGGATCGAGCCCCGCATCGGGCTCTCTGCTCAGCAGGGAGCCTGCTTCCCCCTCTCTCTCTGCCTGCCTCTCTGCCTACTTGTGATCTCTGTCTCTCTGTCAAAATAAAATAAATAAATAAATAAAATATTTTTAAAAAAATATTGGAAGTTGGCCTCTGCATTTCTAACAGCTATCCCTCTTATTTACATGTCCTGTCTAATTTCATGGCTTACCCCCCCGCCTGCCCAGAGCAGCGGTAAAGTGCAGTGACAGGAAGTCCTTGCCTTGTTCCAGAAGTTAATGGGAATGCATCTCGTGTTTCACTAGAGAATAGAATGCTGGCTTTCGGTGACATGTATTTATACATATTTTATCATGTTGAAGCATAAAACCCATTCCTATCTTAATAAAGCATTTCTCTAAAATTCGGAATGGATATTGGATTTTACGATGTCGGGCCTCCTTGGCATCCATGGAGATGCTCGTTTGGGATTTCTCCTACAGTCAATTCATTTGGTGAAAGATAGGATTCTCTACAATTCAGCAAACAAGGCTCAGAGAGGGCAAGTCGCTTGCCCAGGGTCACAGAGTGGGCAAGTGGCAGAGCTGGTGTCTCCTTCTTTGAGCCTGTGCCCTTTATCCCTGTCCCTCACTGCTGCCTGTTCTGAATGCTTGTGATCTTGTAGCTCCTGGGACACCACCCTGCACCCCTGGTTCCCTGGTCTGTGTAGCCTCTGTGGTCCCCACATCCCCGATCTCCTGCAGGAAATGCAGGCCTGGGTCAGCAGCCGTCCACGTCTCACCCGTGAACACAGGTTCAACGCATGGGAGACAGGCCTAGGCTGAGCAGAGGTATGGAGCAGCCCCAGGGTCACAGAAGGTAGAAGAAAAACAGTTTCCCACCAGGCTTGATAGAAGAGGAAGGAGTATGTGGCTGCCTCCTGGTGGAGGCATGGCTTGGCCGAGGTGGGTTTAAAGCAGGCACACTGGGACGCCTGGGTGGCTCAGGTCATGATCCCAGGACCCTGGAATCGAATCCCACATTGGGCTCCTTGCTCAGCCGGGAGCCTGCTTCTCCCTATCCCGCAACCCATGCATGTTCTCTCTCACTAGGTTTGCTCTCTCTCTCAAATAAATAAAAAAACAAATAATCTTTTTTAAAAAATTAGCTTACTATAATTAAATCCTCAGAGTCATCCTACCTGGAAGAAGACAGTGTCTTCTCAGTGCTGAGTGCTTTACAGACCATTTACCCCATTTTACAGATGAGAAAATTGAGGCTGGGGGAAGGAAAACAGCTTACCCAGGGTTGCTTGGGGCGGGGGGTGGTGGCAGAGAGGTCAAGCCGACCGCAGCATCCGTATTTCAGCACCCTGCAGGTTTTCTGAGACCAGCAGAGTGACCCTGCTACCAGTTGGCCTCGCCAGAGCCAACAAGTGGTGTTCGGGGTGGGAAGGAAGCTGCAAGTAGCCGAGGGTCTCCTGGGACTGAACTCCATTTTACATACGATAAAACTGAGAATTCAGGGCCTACCTGAGGTCCCGGAGCAAGGGAGCAGTGAGGGCTAGATTCAGATGGGTCTGCTCGAGGACACTGCTTCTTGTGGCGACTTGTGCCCATCTGGGAAGGAAGGGCAACACCAGTCTTCTCTCTCCTTCTTAGTGGTCACTCTCAAATTGTCCACCAGGAGGCGCTGGACAGCAAAGCTGGGACCTGAGCTTCGCAGAGATCTCTTTCCCAGCTGCCTAGGGGCATCTCCCCAGGGGCCCCAGGATTCCCTCCGGTTGCCTGCTCACCTGCAGCTCCTCCCCACTCACCCAGGAGCCTGGACAGACCTCCAGGTGTCATCTTTGGCTCACCCTCCCCCGTCCTGAGTGTGCGAGGCCACACCTGTGCTAATCAAGGTGGCATTTCTGGACCTGGGCATTATGGCTTTCCCACCTCGATGACCTCCCACCTGGCCAGCTGGGCCCTTGGCCGTGTTCCTGCACCTCTTCCATTTCCAGAATTCCTCCTTTACCTTCTTGGCTCTAAATCTAGGGCCCAGACAGGGCGAGGGGGCTGGGGGATCACCCTCACTCAGAGGATCATGGGAGATGCTCGGCCTTCCCTCCTCCCTGGTTGCTCCCCCCATCTCTGACTCTGTAACCCCCTCTTTCTGGACCCAAGACCCCCAGACCTTCAGCTACTTGGGCGCAGCCCATGGAGGCCTCGGTACAGTGTGCTGAGTGCATGAATGGCACAAGGTCTTCTTGTGGGTCGTGGTGTGGTCCAGACAGGACGGGGCCTCTGGGGGATGGGACCTCAGGGGATCTGTGGTTGGGTCCTCTACCCCTGCCATTCCCAGGGGGACTGGAAGTGGAATGTGGGATTTGGCTTTCTGCTAACCAGACTCCAAAAAAGCTGACCAAGAACCCAGAGAAGCCAGGTCCTAATTCACACAGAAGGTTACCCGTGTGGTCTGGCCAGCCCAGGGGAGCCGCTGCAGGGTGTGGGGGGCCTTCGGCCACAAGCCCAACACTACTGTGTGCAAGGCAGTTGTGGGTTCACCAAGGAGGTCCTTTGCCACTCCCCTAAGTGCACACGTGTCCTACTGGGGCTGGGGGGGCCTGGCCCATTTAGTGCTATGTGAACATGGCAATGAACCAAACGGGACTCCCATGGAGAGAAAGTTCCTGCCTTTTCAAGTCTCTTCCCGGCCTTCTGATTAGGGGGATGGCCTTTCCTGGGTGAGCACCCTTTTCAGGGAAGACCAGGAACCCTGGTCCCACCGCAGGCCTCGGGGCAACACTATCCAGCTAGAACTTAATCACATTATATCCATTGTGCTTATCTTCATGGTTACTTACTATTTGTGATAAATGATACTTATTGTCTACTTGGGATGGCAGAGTCTTTTTTAAAGGAAAACAGTGAATCAATTCAAGGATATGACAGAAGATGAGGCTCAGATGGAACAGACCTCTCGGAATGCTCTGGAAAGCATCGAGTTCAGGGAATGGAGAATGCACTCCTCTGGCCCTCCCAACCACCCAGTCACTGCCCTTAGCTGGGGGTATTGTCCCCTTTGCATAGCTGAGGAGACACAGGTCCTGAGAGGGGAAGTGATCACGACAGAGAAAGGCCCTTGACTGGATGGGACTCTGCCACTCCCTGCCTTGCTTCCTGGAGCCTGGGCTCCTTCACTGGGACCAGGAACTCATGCCTCGGCTGGCAGTGTGGGCTGTGGGAGCCAGAGTGCCAAAGCCCTTGCGTGTTGGGGGTCTGGCCGCAGCTCTCTCTCCCAACCCCTCACCACTGGTCCACGTGCTCCTTAACCCCGCGAGGTGCTCCCTCACGGAGGAGGGAGTGCGGCGCCACAGACGGGCTGCGGGGCGGATCGTCATGTCTACACTGCAGGTGGGAAAACAGACTCCAGCCAACGGATGTGCCTGAGGTCGCAGAACCAGCAGGTGGGTAGGGGGTCTGGGCCTTGAAGCCAACTCCATCCAACCCTGGAACCTGTGTCCTTTCCTTTGCCTGCTTCCAGCTGTGTCAAGAATCTGAGTCCTCCTGGGGTGCCTGGGTGGCTCAGTGGGTTAAAGCCTCTACCTTTGGCTCAGGTCATGATCCCAGGGTCCTGGGATCGAGCCCCACATCTAGCTCTCTGCTCGCTGGGGAGCCTGCTTCCTCCTCTCCCTCTGCCTGCCTCTCTGCCTACTTGTGATCTCTCTCTGTCAAGTAAATAAATAAAATCTTAAAAAAAAAAAAAAAATCCAAATCCTGAATCCTAGAAGCCAACTTCTTAGGAACGTCCCACGATGAGCTTTCCTCCTCTCCATGCGGGGGCTCCGTCTCCGCACGCCATACCTGGAGCGCGGGACGCCGTCACATAGCTGAGGTCTCATGACCTCCACAAGTAGGACCGTGGACGGTCAGTTACTGAGGAAGTTCGCTGAATTAGAGCGCCGCGAGTAACATGGGGCACACGTGCCTTCGACGTTTTGCTTGAGCAAGTGCAAGCCAGCGGACATCCCCTCCTGAGGACCCGGACCCTTCTGGAACCTGGGGCGGCTGCTGGAGATGGGACCGTGCTTCCTGCCTGACCCACGCTTGCCGGGCAGCACCTGTGACTTCCAGGCATGGTCCCCCCAAAGCAGAGCGCGACCCCCCGGAGACCACACGAGCCATGTGCACACAGACTTCCTCCCTGAATGCAGCAGCCCGCTCCTTTACCTCCTTTTTTTTTAAGCCACTGGCTTATGTCACACTTTCCTGTGGGGTTCACGTTTATTCTCACGGAAACCACAGCCTTTGTTCTGCTTCGCCCTCCAGTTTCAACAGCTTACATAACACTTCATTTCATTAGGGCTTACACTCTCAAGGATAAACAGCCACAACCTGGTCTGGGGACGAACCACCCTGGCTCTCGCTCGGGTTGGGTGGCCTTGAGAGAGGCCAAGCGGGGGCACTCCAGCCGCCCTGTGGGCGGGGAGAGATGGGGTGCTATGGCCGGGAGCAGGCTCTGCCTCTGTTTTGTGTCAGCTGTGGGGACTCTGGGAGCATCTTTATAGCTGGAGTGGGACGGAACCTTCCCTGCTCCCCCCAGGGTCTGCGCATAAATAGGTACCCCTGGCGGTCCCTTCTGCTGGTGTCCAGGGCTGGCTCCCTCCCCTCTTCATACACAGGACACCTGCCCACCCAGACTTAGGGCCCCTTAGGCTTCAACCCCGTTTTCATCCTGCACCCGGTCACCGAACACCTCTGGGGATGCACGAGATGCCCTATCACGAAACTTCATGGAGCCCCATTTCTTTCTTTCAGTCAAGGCTGGGCTTTGGGTGACATGAGAGAGACACACTTCTCCAACCCCTCATGGAGAGGGGTGCCCAAAAGCAAGAATCAGGCAAACCACCCAATTAAGAGTGGGCATAGGGTCTGAATAGACATTTCTTTGAAGAAGAGACACAAATGGCCAACAAGCACAAGAAAAGATGCTCAACATCGTTAATCATGGGGCGGGGGCGCCTGGGTGGCACAGTCGTGAAGCAGCTGCCTTTGGCTCAGGTCATGATCCCAGGGTCCTGAGATCAAGCCCTGTTTCGGGCTCCCTGCTCTTCGGGAAGCCTGCTTCTTCCTCTCCCACTCCCCCTGCTTATGTTCTCTCTCTCGCTGTCTCTCTCTCTGTCAAATAAATAAATAAAATCTTATAAAAAATAAAAAATCATGAGGCAAATGCACATCAAAACCACATGAAGATACCACCTCCCAGCTACTGGATGGCTGCCAAAAAGATAAGCAATGACGAGTGCTGGCAAGCACGCGGGGAGATTGGAGCCCTCCAGCGTTGCTGGTTAGAGCGGGAGAAGGGGTAGCCACCTTGAAAAACAGTTTGGTAGTTCCTCAGTAAGGTAAACATAGCACTAGGCCACGGCCCGGCAGTTCCACCTCTAGGTCTATCCCCAAGAGAAATGAAAACATATATACATACAAAAATCTGCACACAAATGTGCACGGCAGCATTACTTAAACAAACAAACAAACCAGATTTTATTTATTTATTTGAGAGAGAGTGAGAGGGAGTGGGGTGGAGGGGCAGAGGGAGAGTGACAAGCCGACTCCCCGCTGAGCGGGGAGCCTGATGCGGGACTCGATCCCAGGACCCCAAGAGTATGATCTGAGCCAAAGGCAGATGCCCAACTGACTAAGCCACCCAGATGCCCCACAGCATTATTCATAATAGCCCAAAAGGGCAAACAACCTAAGTATCCATAAACAGAAGAATGGATAAACAAAGTGTGTATCCATACACTGGAATGTCGCTCAGCCAGACCTTGGTTTCTAATGCCACTCTCCAGTCAAAGGGACGGTGGCTCCTCGGAGAAACGGCTGGTTCTGGGGCTAGGGTGGGATCTCTACAGGGTGAGCCCAGAACTCCTCGTCCACGAACCGGGGATGTGCTTAAACATACACGTGCTGTGTGTTAACGGGACACGGGCCAACGACAAGTTACTGATGGCCAAAGGCGAAACAATCCGAGTGAAAGAAAGAAAGAGGGAGAGGATGATAACCTCAAGTAGGAAAATCTCTTTAAAAATATAGCCATGAGTCCATATTGATACAAATAAATGACTGACTACATAAATGCACAGGGGAGAGGGGACAAATCTCCCAGGCAGGATAACTTCTTTCTTTATTTCTTTCTTTTTTTTTTTTAAGATTTTATTTATTTATTTGACAGAGAGAGACCACAAGTAGGCACAGAGGCAGGCAGAGAGAGAGAGAGGAAGGAAGCAGGTTCCCCGCTGAGCAGAGATCGACACGGGGCTTGATCCCAGGATCCTGGGATCATGACTTGAGCCGAAGGCAGCAGCTTAACCCACTGAGCCACCCAGGTGCCCTAGGCAGGATAATTTCAAATAAGCTATGTAGATGCCCCACATTCAGGGAGGTGAGCGGAACTCCTGCTCAAGCTGGGCGGTGCCCAGAAGCCTCCTCCCACAGTATAGCTGATCTGTTTGAATCTTCCCAAGAACTCCCTTAGGTGCACCCCTATTGTCTCCATTTTACAGTTGAGGAAACTGAGCCTCAGAGAAGCCAAGTTCTGATGACATGGCTAGTCAAGGGGAAGCTTCAGCTCCCCAGGGGAGTCTTGGCCTGTTCCCCGTCTGGCCTGTTCCCTGCTATGTGGCCTTGGACCTCACAGGGGATGAGGGGCATAACAGGCACTCGGTAAAATTGTCAAAAGGGGGAAAGAGGGAGGGGACGGAAGTAGAGGCTGCCCGATCGCATTAGTGACGGGGTGGCATTAGCCACTGCCGTGGGGCTGTGTGACTCTGGGCAGTCCCGGGACCTCTCTGAGTCTGTCTCCAGGGTCCCCACCTGTGAGACGAAGATAGACTTTCCTGCCTCATCGGTTGATGTGAGGATAAGGTGAGGTCCCTGGTGTGCAGTGGATATGAACCTCACGCCACACACGTGGGGGTACAAGAAACACCGATTTCTGTTTTCTAAAAGGCAGTGTCAGTGGCTAACACAAAGCTGGCGGAAAACACAATCTTGGCTCTAAGAATCTCAGGAGTTTCGGGCAGGGGGTGCTGCGAGGGGCTGCTCCACAGGTTTTTGCCGGGCTGCCTGTCTTCACAAATCAGCACAGGCTGGCTGAAATTGGGCAGCTCCTGGTGGCCTCCTCAACCCTATGGGGCCTGGAGACTTTTCTAGAGAGACTGCCTGGGTCTGGCTCTGGCAGTGTGGTCCACTCAGGAAGCAGATGCAGTTAGAATCGTCTTGGCCTGTTGTGCAAGAACCAAGATGGGGGAGTGGAAACCCAGCTTGACACCCAGCGTGGGCGCCCACTAAGCCCTGGATCCCAGTGTGGGGCAGAGCAGGGGCATTTCCCAGAGGGGGCTCCTGTCTCTAACTCACACAAAGCATCCTATGGGCCTAGCAGGAGTGTGGGGGGGTGGGAGGAGGACAGGCCCCTTGGCTCCAGGATCTCCACACCTCCCTTAGCGTCCTGCCACTTGCCCAGCCCTGAGTCCACCTCTTTAATCAGGGCTAGAAACCTTTATCCTTCTGTGTGCTCTCAAGGAGCTGTCTGTGCTGGGAGTCCTCTCTCTGCTCCAGACAGGTTGCTGGAAGCAGAAGCTCTGCCTAGCCCTTCCTCAGGGGCAGCGAGAACAGGGAAAAGGAAGGAGGAAAATACGGGGGAAACAAGAGAGAGAACAGAGCCCAGATCAAGATCTCTGATCCTATCTCCCCACCAAGGCAAAGCGCCTGGCACCCGAGGGCTCCCTTCCTCCTCGGTCTGCATCCAATCACACACCCTTCCAGGTTTTCAGAGCACTTTCCCATCTTCTCCCTGCCCAGGTCACACACAGCAAGTCGGGGATGGTCCCTTTTCCAGCTCCGGGACCCAGGGGTGCTCCCCCGCTCCCGGTGGCAGGCAGCTCAGTTCAACTGCCCAGTGGTCAGAGGCACTTGAACTGACCCCTCTCCTGGGGACTCTCCTGTGGGCACCTCCCTCCTGCCCTGTGATTCCAGGGAGAGTCACCAAACCCACCCCTCCCCGCTTGACTCCACCCCGCTTGACTCCACCCCCTGCTTGACTCCACCCCCTCTTGACTCCACCTCCCTCCCTAGAATGATTGGCTAAGAGGAGGCACCTGACCCAAATTGAGCCAATCAGAGAGTGCCATCTCCCAAAGATGGACATACGGCAAAACGGACCAATCAGGGTCCTTCCCTGGGATTTCTTTCCTCAAAGCCGCGGGGTGTGGGTGCTGGAGGTGCATCCGTGTGGGAAGGTGCCCCGCGGTACCGGAGAGATGAGCCTCCCTGGAAGGCAGAGACAAACATGTGCAGGAGAGAAGCCCTGGCCTTGGTCCTCCCCAGCCTTTCCCCAGGCTGTCCCTCCTATGCTCTGGGGACCGACTCCTTTAGTGAATCCCTTCTGCTCCGCGGGTTTGAATCCCGATTCCGCCCGGCGGCCCATCACAGGCGCTAGAACCAGGACTCCGAAGCCAGGCCCCACCCGAGGGCTCCGTCACCTTTGGTGCATCGCTGAATAGCGCAGGACCTCAGTTTCCCCGTCTGAGCCCAGTCTGGCTTACCGTGCGGGCTGAGTTGGAACAGCAGCCGGCACCCAGGAGGAGCTCCGAAGCTCCAGCTTTTCCATCAGGAACGCTCTGGGCTCTACCCACCGAGACCCTTGGAGCCTCTCCCGGGGGTGCCCGCGTGGCGTGTCCCTCAGGGCAGCCGCAGTATGGTTGACCTCCTTCTTGTGGGAGGCCGGACACTGACTCTCCTTAGTGATCAGGGCTGCCGTAGTCAGCGCTCGCCCGCGGGGGCTCAGTGTTTTCACACACATGTGACAGCAAGATGGCCCAGTGCCTAAATCTGGCCTTCCCTAGCAGGCAGCCCAGGGCCCAGGGGTGGCTCGGATAGACTCAGAATTGTCTCTTCTCTTAGTGGCTAGCTTTGTTTCACGGTGCAGCTCACCCCATTTGCACGGGGAGCCGTGCCTGAACCATGCTGGAAAGTGCTCAGGAAGGGCGGGGGTTGTGCCCAGCAGCCCAGCTCCCCTTCCCAAGGGTAGCTCCCCTCCCAGGGCCTCTCACCTCTCACGCAAACAGCTGTCAGCCAGACCTGTGCCATTGGGGTAGGACAGCACTGCCCAGATTAGCCTGACCTCTCCCCCACCCCGGGTGCCCACAGCTTGGACTGGAGCTGGGAATATCCTCTTTATCCTCAACAACTGGGCTGTGCCAAGGAGACGGTAAGGAACAGCTGTATGGTGGGTTGGTTGAACCATGTCCTCTAAAAAGATAGGTTCCCCCCCAACCCGGAACCTCAGACTGTGACCTTATTTGGAAATGGGTCTTTGCAAATGTAACTGTTGAAAGATTTCAAGGTACAATCACCCCGGATTTCAGGTGGGCCCTAAATTGAATGGCTGGAGTCCTTATGAGAAGAGGAGAGGATGTAGACGCCAAGAAAGGCCGTGGAAGGTGGAGGCAGGGACCAGAGTGATGTTAACACAAGCTAAGAAACACCAAGGATTGCAGGCCCGGCGAGAGGAGGGGGGACCTTTCTTTCTCAGGGCCTCCAGAGAGAGCCACACCTGATTTCCAACTCCTGGCCCCCTGAACTCTGAAGAGAATATCCTTCTAGGGAAGGCAGCCATCCTGTCATGTGTGACAGCCGCCCTAGAAAAGGCCGACCGGCTCACACAGTGTGCCCACCAGCCGTTTGTCTGCATTCCTAGGAAGCTTTGAACTTTGCTCTGTCTTTGCCCGGGCTATTGCGTGTCTAAGCCCGTCTCTTTTAGGAAATAATTGGGACAACACAAGGATATATATGCGAGGGTATCCCCCCTCACACACAGTTTTGTCCAAAGCAGTGAAAAATTAAGAAAGAGCTAGATAGCTGTGAACGGAGCTGGGTCAAATAAATGACCGTCCTCCACCGGGTGGGGCACCAGGCAGCTACACGTGGTCACAGGTTCAACATCCAAAGAGGTCATGTAGTCGTAGATGGGGGAAAATGTTTCGAAACAATCTATCTGCACAAAACAGATTCACTCTTCAGACACTCAGCTAGTGTGGGGGGAGGCAGGTGGTCTGGCAGCTTTGGGCTCCCCCAGACCCTTTCCAGGGCCCTGCAGTCCAGTTAGCTCCTCCAAGGCAGGAACGAGCTGGGGGACCTAATGTAGGCGGCGATGTCTCCCAGGCACTGCTGTGCAGCCTCCCAGCCCGCCCTAGCCCTGTGTCCCTCCTTCCCTGCCCCACGGCCACACTCTCCTCCTTGGGCCTGGCCCCTGCTGAACTACAGGTGCCGGACCCCATTGCCTCTCAGGCCTTCCCTGCCCCCTCCCACAGTGCCCCAAACTTACCCTCCCCCATGCCAGTCCAGAGCCTCCTGCCCACCTTCCTGCTCTGCTGGGCCTCAGGCCCCATGGGTCCTGCCTCCTGAATGTTCTTTTCATCCCTTGACCATTGGTCCGAACCTCCTGACATGTCACTGGCCGCCGCAGCTGCCCCTGGGTTGGTCCTTGACTTTTAGCCTTGCTCACCTCTGCCCAAGCTCCCGCTGCCCCATAGCCAGAGGGAGCTTTCCCTTTCCCTTTTTTTTTTTTTTTTTTTACATCTTTAAGTAAGCTCTAAGCCCAATATAGGGCTTGAACTCATGACCATGAGGTCAAGAATTGCATGCTCTACCAACTGAGCCAGCCAGGCGCCCCAAGAGGGAGATTTCTAGAACTGTCTGGCCTTGGCTCTCCAAGCTCAAGCCCCTTCCCCCAGGGCTGTCATCTTCTCTCAGAAGGACAACGCCTCCCGGGCCTCCAGGCCCCAAGTTCACCAGCCTCACTTCTTGCATCGGATAACACCTGCCGCATGTGTTTTAATTCCCTACCTCTAAGTTTAAAAATTATTAACTGGGTGTCATGTATCTTTTTATTTTTTATTTATTGGACAGACAGAGATCACAAGCAGGCAGAGGGGCAGGCAGAGAGAGAGGAAGGGAAGCAGGCTCCCCGCCAAGGAGAGAGCCCGATGCGGGGCTCAATCCCAGGACCCCAGGATCATGACCTGAGCTGAAGGCAGAGGCTTAACCAGCTGAGCCACAGGCGTCCCAGGTGTCATGGATCTTAACTGGCAGACTTTGAGTCAGTTCAAACATCCCAGACCTCACGAGGTTTTAGTATTATTTCTAGTATGTGTTTTAAGTGCTTTATTTGGGACATTCTTATACTAAAATCATTATTCATGGTTTAGCTGAAATTCACATTTAATCAGGCATCCTGGATTTTTATTTGCTAAATCTGGCAACCTGGGTCCTACACAGGTCACAGGGACCAGGGGCACTGTCGCGGGTCAGAGAGCCCCAACCTGGACCTTGAAATTCTGCCCTGCAGTCAACCTGAAAGCCTCATTTCCAAACTCCTACTCTGGTCTGTGGAAGGCGCTGGAAACTGCTGCCCACTTCTCTCCTCATTCTGGGCCTCCGTTGCTTCTTCTATAAAATGAAACTAAAGGTTTCTTCACCCTGTCTCTCAGCCTCTCCCCAGGACCACACACCTGAGCGGGGTAGGGAATCCTCAGCGGACACTGTGTGCCCAGAAGGCAAACCGGGCTGTGGGGAGTTTCTGTTCTACGGCTCCTTGGATCTTAAAAAATGATTAGGACAAAGGTCTTTTTTTTTTTTTTTCCTTTCTTTCCCTAAAGCAACTAGGAAACCAGTGAAACCACCGTGATGATCCCTGATTCAGGCAAGAAGCTTTGGCTCCAAGGTGGGGGAAGAGGACCTTCAGATCACACAGAAGTTACTAGATTGTTGGCGGACCCCACAGCGCACACCAGGCGAACAGTCCGTCCCCTGCCCTCTGACCCGAAGGAGACTAAGAGATCTGCCGAGTAAACGCCACCCTGAACCTGGGATTAGAGCCTGAGCCAGAAAAAATAATAGCTGGAAAGGACATTATAGGGGCAGCTGGGGCCATCGGACTGGGGACTGGGGACGAGGTCACAGTGTCGTGTCTGTGTTCAGTTTCCTGAATTGGATCATTGGTCACCATGGTCTGTAAAGGATTGGCATTGCTCTCAGGAGAAATGTGGTCAAGTATTCAGAGGTGGAAGGTCACCGATCGGTGACTAATTCTCCAAGGTGCGGCAAAAAGAAAACAGCTGGGAAGGAAGGGGGGGAGAGAGAGAGGGGTCAAATGATGACAGCTGGTGAATCTGCTAGTTCATCGCACTGTTCTTTTTTTTGGTAAGATTTTATTTATTTGTGTGTGTGTGTTTGGGGGGGTGTTTATTTAGAGAGCATGAGCAGCGGGTGGGGCAGAGGGAGAAGGAGAGAGAGAAAACCGCAGGCAGACTCCCTGAAGAGCAGAGATCCTGAGGCAGGGCTCGATCCCATGACCCCCACATCAGGACCTGAGCCGAAATCAAGAGTAAGCCACCTAGGCGTTCCCTCGTGGTACTATTCTTGCAATGTCTCTGAACATTGGGTATTTTTCCAAGTCTGAGGGCCCCTGGAAATAAAATATCAGAAGTAGAAGTGGTTTTGAAGACACCGTGTCCTCCCCAACACCCGCAGTCCAAGGTTTCTCAGAGGAGGACCCTGAAGGGGGAAGGCCTGAGCCTGTCACACCGTGAACAGCAGTTAAACCTACCCTCTCGGTTTGAGTCTCAAGGGCAGGAGGGGGCCACCTAGTCAATGTCAACCCAGCTCTTTTCTGTGCGCCCCACATTCTCCCCAACACTATGGTCCCCCTTTAGACCTGCAGAGGCGAGCAGCTCCCACAGAGTCTAGCCCTCTCTCTCCAAAGGAACAGAGCCACAGCTCCCTCAACCTGCATTGCCTACCACCCCTGAACAGACATCCCACCTCCCAAGAGACACACAGGATCAGACAGGAGGGAGGCGAGGGGCGCTCAGAGAAAAGGGGACAAGAGTCATAATGGTTGTCCCCTGGAAAGCAACAGGCACTCGGCCATTGCAAGCAGATCTAAAGGAAGGAACTCTTGGGAGTCGAGGCCCAGATTAATAACTGGGCAAGATAGATGCACCCGGACCAGTCCCTTTTCAGGGCTGGGGGCAGCCGGAGGACAGGATTGCTAGGCCTGGGGCCCAAGCCAGCTGGATGGTGGGGTTGCAAGGGGTCTATGGGGATACTGGAGTCGGCACTACCTAGGGCTCAAGCAAGTGTCCAGACCACATGGGTGTCCCAAGCAGACAAAATCTGCAGTTCAATATTTGTCCACTCGTGTGCCAGGTCTGGCCTCCCCCAATTCCTGTGTAGCCACGGACTGTGGTCTCACCGGCAGGCAAGCCGGAGCCAACACCCGTGGGAGGCCAGGCCTGGCAGGTGGGTCGCTTTCTAGGGACGCTTACAGTTGTAACTAGGAGTGGAATCTCTTTTTGTGCTTTACATACTGACGTGTGTTCTTGAGTTGAGGTGTAAACACAGACAAGATTTATTACAGCGAGAGCAAAACGCTTCAACAATTTATGTTGATTATGAACACTGTTAATTTTATATACAGAAAAAATGAAGAGGTTCCGAGAGATAAAGAGAAGTGGATAGTTAATAAAATCCTACGAGAGGCAGTAATAACATGACGACTTCAGGAGGAAAGCTATTTCCTTCTTGAGTCTACAAAGGCATCTAATAATTTAAATAATACTACAAGACAGAAAAATGGATTCCGTCTTAATTCTGATTTTGGGGGACTGTTTGCTGGACTAGCATTTATAGCCTTAGTCTAAATGGTATTTAAGTTTTGTTTGTTTATTGAATGCCATTTAAGGGATGAATCTTTCGAGGAAAAGCCCTGTGTGGGAATTCTTCCTAGCTTGTGAGGATGGACGACCGAGAGGAGAAAGCCAAGTCAGTCACCTCCATATTTCACAAGGAGAGCAAACTCCAACATCACATGTCCACATTCGTGATAATCATTGTCATTAAGGAATATGAAGAAAACCAGAAGTGACTGGGGAAAACGAGGAGGTCAGGGGTGATCTGCTCCCGGGCCTCAGTGGAAGGCATCTGTGGACAAGGGCGCTTATCCTAAGAAGGACCTACCAGTGGGAAGTTACTGGCTGCACATTCTGAAGGCAAGCTTTCTGATTTGATTACTTCCTTCATAATATTAAAATTGTGTTCAGTAAGGGGGCACCGGCCTGGCTCAGTCAGGGGACTATGCAACTTTTGATCTCAGGGTCCTGAGTTTGAGCCCCATGCTGGGCATAGATTACTAAAAAAAAAAAAAGAAGAAGAAGAAGAAAAAAATTGAGATCAATAAGACTGAAATTATACCTAACTAATCTGCTGTGACATTCACCCTTATATTCTACGGCAGTAGATCTCTTTCTCTGTCCCTCCCTCCATGCTGTCCCCTTGCCTTTCAAAACCAGCCCTTCACTCCCCCACATGCCTAAATCCTTCCCACATTTCCCCACATTGCAGTGCCCTCCACCCAGGTCCCCACACTGCCTCATCCTGGCTTTACATAATCTCATTGTGCCCCCAGGTCCAGCTCGGGGCACAATGAGTCTCTGGTTTTTGCGACCCTGTGTCTGTCCACCTTGCTTCTACCTCCAGGTTCTGTCCCGCTCCTTCTGCCTGGAAGGCCCAGTTCTTCTCTGCCTGGACAGCATCACACTGCAGGGACATGTTAGTCTTACAGAAGAAATGTGGATTTGATAAACTAGTGCCTATGATTTTAACTTATGTTTGATATATAGTAGTAAGGGGTTTTGGGTTTTTTTAAGATTTTATTTATTTATTTGACAGAGATTACAAGTAGGCAAGAGAGGCAGGCAGGGAGAGAGAGGAGGAAGCAGGCTCTCCGCGGAGCAGAGAGCCCGATGTGGGGCTCCATCCCAGGATCCTGGGATCATGACCTGAGTCGAAAGCAGAGGCTTTAAGCCACTGAGCCACCCAGGCGCCCTAGTAGTAACGGTTTTATGAATGTTGATTATTTTTCTGTGCCAACAGCCTAGAATTGGGCTTATATGTAAGCAGAGAGCTCTGAGCTCTGCTTCCAAAGTTATTTAATTTTCTCAGTGTTTGAATGTTATTTTTTGTAAGTGTGTTAATAAAAGTGTAAAAAATTGGAAAAAAATATAAATATTCTTAACTCGAAAAAAATTTTTTTTTTCCCGACAGAAGCTCACATCTGAGTCCAAGACCGTTCCAGGAGGCCAAGGCCCGAGAGCCTCCCTGGAGCCAGCATGGGCTTACACAGAGGCGGTGCTGTCTGTTAAGCTCACTCCTCCAACAAGTATTTACTGAGCAACCACTATATCCCTAAGGACTCCTGATTTTGGCTCGGGTCCTCATGGCAGGGTCCTGGGATTGAGCCCCATCAGGCTGTGCGCTCAGCGTGGGGAGGGGCAGGCCAGAGGATCCGGCTTAAGAATTCTCTCCCTCTCCCTTTCTAATAAATAAATCTTAAAAAAAAAAAAAAATTCTTGCCCTCAGGGAGCCCACAGTCCCCTGGGATGCGGTGGGCCTGGGGACAGGCCATCCAGGAGGGAACACAGTGGAATGACTTCAGCGGCAAGAAGAGCTATTTGGCCTGCAGCCAAACAGTGAGCCGGGGCTGGCCCTGAGGCAGCAGGGGACAGTGTCCCGTTGAGAGGGAACAGCGGGTTCAAAGGCCTGCGCGGGGGACGCAGCTAAGCAGTGTCAGGACCGGGAAGGCCCGTGAGGCCCAGCGCCGTGCTAGGTGCCCCCGTCAGAGTTTAGGCCAGGAGGGGCCTGGCCGCTTCCGGATTTCTGTTCCGGATCCCATCGAGGAGGGGCGCCACCTTCCCCCTTTCTGGTGACAAAAGGGACCCAGAGAAGGCCGACGTGCGACCCCGGGCCGCCCCGCGGGCCGGAGCCCTGCCGCGCGCTCGCGTGGAGACCCCAACGCCGCCGCCGGCCGCGGGCCACCTGCGGTGCGCGCGACGGCCCCCTGTTGCCCCTTCCCCGCGGCGGCGTGCGGGGCGGGGCCGCCTGGGCCCGCTCGGCCCCGCCCCTCCGCCGAGGTGACGCGACCGGGGGGCGGGGCCTGGGCGCGGCGGCCCGACTGTCTCGGCGGCGGCGGAGGAGCACCGTGAGGCGCCACGATGGGGGCCCAGCTGAGCACGGTAGGCGGGGAGGGGCGCGGGGGCCCGCGGGGACCGGGGCGCAGGGGACCGCGGGGACGGGGGCACGGGGACCCCATCCGGCCCACCCCGCCCCGCGCGTGTCCCGCGGGAGCCGCGAATCACGCCCCGGCCCTCCGTTCCCGGGACCCAGCGCTCCTGACCGGGGCGGGGGGGGGTGGCGGGGGACGTGCGGGCGGCGGGCTCCGGGGGCCGGGCAACCGGCTGACGGACACTGGGCGCCCCGCCCGCTCGCCCGCATCCCACCCCACCTCCATCCCTCCCGGTCCCGCCCGGTCCCGCCCAGTGGAGGGAGGAGCGGGCTGCGCGTGAGCCCTGCGAGTGCGGGTGGGAGAGGGTGTGGCAGGGAAAGTTGGAGTGTGACCGAGTGTGCTGGCGAGCGAGTGTGAGTGTGAATGGGAATGAGTTTGAATGCGCACGGGTGTGGCTGAGTGTGAATAAATGACACGACGGGGTGACGTTTGGGTGTGCACGAGAGTGCGTGGGAATGTGAATGCACACGAGTTTGTGCGTGCAAATATGCGGCTGATTGAATAGATGAAGTGTGAGTGTGCACGAGAGTGAGTGTGAATGGGCGTGCATTCGAGAGTGCAGATGTGTGGCTGAGTGTGAATCTGTGGGCCAGACGTGGTGGGCAGTGTGAGTGTGGAGGTGTGCGGCCGAGCAGCCTGCGTGTGGCTGAGTGAGCGGGTGGGAGTGAGTGTGTGTGAGAGCGTCCGAGAGCACGTCGATGTGGGAGTGCAGTAACGTGTGCACTCTGGCCTGGTGGCAGGGTCTGTGGCTTCTTGGGGCCACAGTGACTCCGCGGCACCCTAGTCTGGCTGGCAGGGGCCCTGCAGGGCGGCCCGGCTGGGCTCGCCTCCGGCTCTCCGGTGAAGGCTAGAAGCTGACTGACCTATGAGCGGCATTTCACAGATGAAGAAATGCCGCTCACACTTGGTCACCTGCCTGTGCGTGGCAGGGCCTGGATTTGTGGGCTCCAAAGTCCATCATCCTGCTGTCCCTTTTGGGTTGGCGCAGGGCCTCCCCACCCCCCCCCACGCCTCCGCCCTTGGATTTCTCAAAAGCCCTCATGGTGGGGCTGGGGCCGTGTGCTCCTTGAGAAGGCTGTAGCCAGAGGGCAGCTGCCCGGATCCCTACACACACTGTGGTCCCTGGTGCTGGCTGGACACGAGGAGAAGGCCACGGGGCTGGCACTAAGGACGAGGCCCAGGGCCGCTTGCCTCCACCGCTGTCCCCATCCCAGGCGCCCGGGGCTTGGAGGGCGCCTGCCTCCTCCCTCTGGCTCTGTGAGGCTCCTCCTCACGAGGCCAAAAGGCCTCTTGGCCTGGGTACTTGCTCATGAAGTTGTGGCCCAGCCCAGGACTCTGGGGGACATCAGACCGAGCAGCAGCCTTGCCCAGGGCGAACCCGTGGGCATTACTCAGCTCCAGAGGAACGTCCTCCTGGACCCCTGACCCCGACCCCAGCCATTTCCCTGCGATGCTTCTCACCTTCTGGCTGCTGGTGGTAGGATTTGTCAGTGTGTCCCCAGTGTGTGGCTGCTCCATTCATTTTTGCCAAAGAGCCAAGGCTCCCTGGCAACCGCCTTGTGAGGGGCAGAGGCCTGTCTGGGGAATCAGGAGACTCACCAACTCCACGGCCTACTCTGCCCAAGGAGCCCGCTGAGCACTCACAGCTGTGCTGGGGACAGGGGAGCTACCATCCCGGGTGGCAGGCCAGTCCCCCTACGTTCCCCCCGCCCCAGGTGGCTGGGCAGGAATTGCCCCTTCCTTGTGTGCCCTGCTGGGATTCCCGCTTAGCCCGAAATACCCACAGCAGACCCTAGCTAGGCCTCCTGGGCTCAGGCTCCACAGGGTCTGCAGGGGCCTGGCTCCGGCTCCGCGCGTCAGACTGCTCTGGTGCACCTTATCTGGGACACGCAGGCTCCGCAGGAGGCCTCCTCCCATGCTCCAGGGGGCCCCCCCTGGCTGAGGGGTTGGCTCTAGAGTCTGTCAGCCACCTGAGGGGAACACTGGGGGACTGGCCCGCCATCTGGGACTGCGGCTCCCCTGTCCCCAGCTCAGCCGTGAGTGCTCAGGGGGCCCTGCCAGGCTGCCAGGCTGCCATCACAGGTAGAGTCCCAGGCTTTCCACTGCTCCCCCGCCCTCCCCCAGCCCTCTGCCTCGTCTGTGGCCTTCATCCCTGGCCGCAGGAGAGCAGGGCTGTGTCTCCTCTGCTGAGAGCCCCATTGCTGTTCCCCTGCCCCTCCTGCCAAGTTCCCTTCCCCCACAGTTGCGAGCCAGGAGCCCCCCCTGCAGAACTTCCTCCACTCCCTCCCACTTCCTTCCACTTCCTGAGAAGGGGACCAGGAGGGAGGTGGACACTCAGATCCCAGCAGGACAGCTGGTGGGCGACAAGGCAGGTGAGCCTCAGCACAGGGAGCTGGCGCCTGGGGAGGGCTCACCCTGCCCCCTCAGACCTAAGCCGGTAGAGTGGATGGCACGTCTGGTCCCTGTAGGGCATTCCAGGGGCTGAGCAGCAGGTGGGCTGCCCTGGGGAGGGTGGTGGGGCTGCCCAGCCCCTCAGCTGGAGACATCCTGGGACTTTGGCTGCTCCTTCCCCCTCCCCCTCCTGTGTCAGCAGAGGTGAGGAAAGGCAGGTGGAGGGTTCCCTGAGGGGCAGAGCATGGCCCGGAGGGGCATCAGGTCAAGGTCTGGGAGGCAGGCAGCTGTCTCCCAGACTCCCCCCCACCCCCAGCTGCGGTGACCTGGTTGTACGTGTGTGTACATGTGTGTGTTTGTTTATGAGCAGCTCGGCTGAGCTGGGGTGGGCCTTGGGCTCAGCCATCTGCCTCCTGTTTCCTCTGGCCACTGCCGCAGGGGTGGGAGTGGTGCCCTGGGCTTGGAGGGGGGGTGGTGCAGAGTTCATTCCACTCCCAAGTTGCAGGACAGAGCATCCCTACCCCTCGTGAATCTGGCAAAGCCTTCCATTTTTGGGAGCTGAAGCCTTTACCTTTCCATTGTACCCTTCCCCCTGACTGTGTCTGTCTTCCCACTGGCTTGAGTCCCCCGAATCCGGCACGACCCTGGTGTGAGATGTGTTTCCTGGGGTTTATGGCCTGAAGGACTGACAGCCCACAGCTGCCTCCCCGGATGGGAAGGTGTAGGCTTGCAGAAGTCCACCTCTGCTCTCTCAGGGGCCACACGGGGCCCGCGGGCACAGAGAGACTGTTGTACAGTGACTCAGGTCGTGGACTTGAGCCAGATGCCTGGGTTCAAATCCTGGCCCTTGGGCCAGGTCTGTCACCCGGGCCTCTGCTTCCTTGCCTGGGTTGGGAGTGGTAGTAGCTCCCGTCTTTGGGCTTCAGGGTTATGAGAGATAATTTTGTGCTCTGTGTAGCCCAGTCACTGGGAGTGGGGACTAGAAGGAAGGAGGATGACATTTGTCAACTGCCCACGGGAGCAGCTCCTTCCGGGGCCAGGGCACTGATCCTTCCGGACCTCTGGGAGGCGGCTGTGTCCAGCAGGGTGGGAGCGCGGGTCCTAGCCACCTTGGCCTGTGCTCTGTGAAGGGCTGTGGGTTTTTCAAAGGGACAGGGTAAGCGGGTGCTCCGAGCTTGCCCGGGAGGGACCTGGCCTCCTGCCCTGGTTCCTGAAACTTCCAGACAAAATAAAGGGAGTCAGAGAACGTCCTGGGGCGGGGTTGGGGCCTGGATTTTTCCACAAATATTTACCAGTGTCTCTGGGGGGGGATGAGGAGACACCCAGATGTCTACCTCCTGGGGTTCCTGCTCTGGGATCTGCTGTGGCACGTCAGCTGTGGCCACACATGGGCCGTTTGAGCGCAGGATGGCGTCTGCGGTCCCCGAGGCTGGTACCTGGCCTCTGGAAGGGCTCTGCAAGGGCTGTAGCCTGTGTTCAGGACTTGCCTTTGGAGCTGTTGACCTGGGAATCTTTGTCACAGCCAGTGTTTGTGGGCTTGGGGCAGGTGAGGGATAAGTGACAGAAAACTGGGGACCCAAGCCCAGACTCCACCCTGAGCCTCAATGCCTCAGTTTCCTCATTTGTCAAATGAATGCAGTGTGCCTGACTCTCACTGCTGTGGATCAGTGAGGAAATGCAAGGGAAGGCCTTTTGCCAATTGCACAGCGAGCTACAGGCCCAGGGGGTCTTATGTTATCAAACGTGGCCAAGGTCTGGGGAAAATAAAACTCCAGGGAGCACCAGACACAACTCCAGGTGGCCCTTACTGTCATTTCAGTTCGTCTGCAGGGCTCCTTCCAATGGTGATTTCCTGCAAATGTAAGTGCACTCCACTCTCTCCCTAAACAGTGCTCCCAACAGATAGGGCTTCTCCGATTGACTGGGAGGGGCCTGTGGATTCTCCTCACCCCCACCGAGTTTGCAGAGGGGAGCAGGGGCTGTGGAAGTCCATTGAGGGCCAGATTAGCTAGGGAGGGCCAGTCAAGGAAGATTTGATCTTTGAGCTGGGTTCTGAAGGGTGAATAGGAGTTTCCTGTTTGGATGAGGGAAGAAGAAGGGCGATTGGGGCAGAAAGTAAGACTGTGCAAAGGCCTGAGGCAAGAAGGGCTTTTGGCCAGGGCTGTAGCCATACAGTAGGGGCCTTGAGTGTAGGCAGTGGGGAGCCATCGTGGGTGTTTGAGGAGGGAACAGGGGCCCCGCTGGTTTGGCAGTTGAGGCCTCGTGTGGGCGGCAGGATATCAGACAACGGTGGGTGGGATTTGGGCCTC
Organism: Mellivora capensis; assembly: GCA_004024625.1. Taxonomy (NCBI): domain Eukaryota; kingdom Metazoa; phylum Chordata; class Mammalia; order Carnivora; family Mustelidae; genus Mellivora; species Mellivora capensis. Next base: position 18,641 of record PISX010014889.1, on the reverse strand, counting down.
GGGGCTCTGTGGCCAGGGCACCGAGAGGGCACCTGTCCAGGGAGGTGGGCTGGGAAGAACTAGACGGGCCTGGTGCTGAGTGCTGGCTTCTCCCCTGACTTGCTGTAGGACCACAGGCAAGTCACTTGAGGAACAGGGACAGTAATATCCCTTGTGAGTGTGGTTCTGAGAATTGGCTTTGGTGCAGTTGGGGCAAGATACGGCCCTTCTCTGGGTCTGTTTCCTTATCTGTGACCTGGTGATGAACTTGGTGCCTGCGGCCTGAGGTCAACAGGAGGATTACCCCAGATTGCTCGTGTATCATTCACTGGGCGGTCCCAGCTTGGGATCCTTTGTCCTGCCCGCTCTGTGTGCAGCCTTTTCCATATCCCAAACCTCCCCCATTACCACCTCCCTCATCCCCAAGCCTTAGATGGGACATCCTCTTGCATTTGAGGAGGGCGGGGCCTAGACAGGCTGAGGTTCTCCCCTGAGGTCCCGAGCTGGGGTTTCAGACCTGGGCCTCCTGACTCCCGAGTCCAGGGCTGCCAGCCAGGCCCCTTAATGAGACCCAGGATGGGCGAAATGCTGTATGCTGTCTGGGATACGGTAGGGGCTGGTTAAATGGGCAGTGGTCAGAGATCCCTGCCGGGTGGCCCCAGCCCCTGCTGTGATGGGCGGAGTGGGGGGGGGGCGTGGAGAAGGGAGCCCTGGCTGGCTCTAGAGAGCCTTTCCTTCAGACCCATTAGTCACAGACCAGGGGCTCTGTGGGGTGGGGCCTAGGCTGTACCCAGCCTGGAGGCCCTGCCTGGGAGGGAGGCCCATTGTTGTAAGCCCAACAAAGGGCCTGAAACCATAGCAGCCATGGGGTAACTTGAAGCCGCTGGGCCGGTTTGGGGAGCAGGGGCCATGGGATCTTGGTGGTTCTGCCCTTCCTTCACCTGGGTATTCCATCTCCCCGCTGGCAGAGGCCCACTAAGGGTAGTAGGAAAAAGTTCCTGTGTGTGTACCCACATTCCTCTGACCTGGCCACCCCCATCTCATCTCCCAGAAGGTGGGCAGAGCAGTCAGTCTTACCTTCCTTCTACAGATGAGAGTGCTGAGGCTCCGAGAGGCCTCAGGTACTCAGCCAGAGCACCCTCCCTGGGTTGATAGAAAGTGGAGAATCCTGGCAAGGCGTCTAGGAAGCCAGGGAGCAGTGGGGTGGGCTTTGAGAGGCGAGGGTCCTCTCACCCAGCCACTTCCAGGTCTACGCTCTGCAGAATATGCTACCTCAAGAAGCCGTGCAATCGAAGAACTTGGCTCTGAGATTCCTGGCAGTCAAGGCAAAAAGGGGAACTTGTACAGTGATGATAAGGAGAACACATGGTCATTTGCTGAGAGAACTAAAGTCAGGGAGGTGTGCCCATGACGGCTAGAGGACAAAGTGTGAGGCGGCTTTCTGGAGAAGCAGTGTGGACTTTTGGATCTCAGCTTCACTGTTTGAACCACCAGGGTGGGCTTCTCTCCACCCCACACCCACTTTTTATTTTGAAATAACTTCAAACTTAGAGTAAAGTTGCAATAATGTGTGAAGAACTCCTGTATACTTTTTGCCCAGATGGACCTTGTCACTAATTTATAGTTAACGTTTACTGTATTTGCATTGTTGTGAGTATGTGTATATTTCATTATTATTTAACTATTTAAGAGTAAGGTACAGGTATGAAGCCCCTTTGCCCCTAAATACTTGAGTGTGTATCTCCCAAGGACAAGGCCATTCTGTTGCCTGATTATAGGACAGTGATTGATTCAGGAAGGTGACATCGATGCAGTGCTCTTTTATCTTTTTTTTTTTTTTTTAAGATTTTTATTTATTTATTTGACGGAAGAGAGAGAGAGAGCACGAGCACAAGTAGGGGGAGCGGCAGGCAGAGGGAGAGGGAGAAGCAGGCTCCCCACCGAGCAGAGACCCCGTCGTGGGGCTGGATCCCAGGACCCCAGGATCATGACCTGAGCCGAAGGCAGACACTTAACTGACTGAACCACTTAGGCGCCCCTGCAATGCCCTTATCTAATCCATGGGCCTTAATTCAGAGTTCACCAGTTGTCTCAATATTGCCCTTTGTAGGGGCGCCTGGGTGGTTCAGTGGTCGAGCATCCTGATTCTTTTTTTTTTTTTTTCCCAAGAAACAGACTTTTTTTTTTTAAATATTTAATTTATTTATTTGACAGACAGAGACCACAACTAGACAGACAGGCAGGCAGAGAGAGAGGAAGGTAAGCAGGCTCCCTGCCAAACAGAGAGCCTGATGCGGGGTCATGATCCCAGGACTCTGGGGTCATGACCTGAGCTGAAGGCAGAGGCTTTAACCCACTGAGCCACCCAGGTGCCCCCCGATTCTTGATTTCAGCTCAGGTCATGGTCACGGAATGGGCCATGTCGGGCTCTGTGCTCTACAGGGAGCCTGCTTGGGATTCTCTCCCTCCCTCTCGGCCTCTCCCCTGCTTGTGCGTGCTCTCTCTCTGTCTCTCTTCACCTCAAATAATAAATAAATCTTAAAAAAAAATATTGCCCTTTATAGCTATTTTATTTCTGGCCCAAGATTATAATCCAAAGCCACGTATCACGTTCCAGTGCTCTGCCTCTTTGGCCTCTGTCTCGGCTTCCTAGAACTGTAAGAGTCACCAAAAACTAGCATAAGACAGCAGACATTACTCTCACACTTCCGGAGGCCAGAAGCCTGAAATCAGTGTGCTGGCAGGGCCCCCTCTCTGGAAGTCTAGGGGAACGTCCTTCTTGTCTCTTCCTACTTCCGGTGGCTGTCAACGTTTAGCTTCCTTGGCTGTTGGCCACCTCCCTCCAGTCTTCGTCTCTGTCTTCACGTTCGCTCTGAGTCTTCTTTCTCTTATATGGACACTCGTCATGGTGTTGGGGACCCACCAGGATAATCCCAGATACTTATCCCAAGATCTTTATCTGGGTTGCATCAACAAAGATCCATTATCGGAGTCAGGTCAGGTTCCCAGGATCTAGGTGGGTATGTCTTTGGGGGCCTCTGTTCAACCCACGAGAGCTTCCTTTAATGAGGACCAGTTCTCTGACCTTCCTTTGTTTTTTTGTGCCATTTTTGAGTTATCCTGGGGAATGGCCCTCCCTGTGTCCCTTGTGGTTAGAGGCAGATGAAATGACCCCATTTCGCAGATGGAGAAACAGCTCTGAGAGGTCGAGTAATTTGCCCTGGGACAAAAACAGCTAGAAAGGATGGGTGACCAGTTGTCTGGCTTCTGCAAGGCTCTTCTCCCCAAGTAAACTGAAGTGCAGTGAACTATCTGGCCAGGGAAGTTGGTTTTCGTGTTTTTTAAAAATCTAAACACCGGCGCTGGGTGGCACAGTCAGTTGAGCGTCCGACTCTCGGTTTTGGCTTGGGTCGTGATCTCGGTGTTGTGGGATCGAGCCCCGTGTCGCGCTCTGTGCTCAGCACAGAGTCTGCTTGGGCCTTTCTCTCCCTCTCCCTCTGCTGCTCCACCCCGTGCTCGAGTGCTCTCCCCACCATAAATAAATAAATCTTAAAAATAAGTCTACTTAAAAGATAGATAAAAATCTAAGCCATCTCTTAGGGTGTTTGTAAGGTTGCGTTGTGGGGAGTGGGGGGCTGGCAAGGGGGAGCCTCTCAAGGTCACGTAGGAGAGGGAGCATGGGCCAGATGTTTAAGAGTGTGACTGGGGAAGCGAATGGACTCAGGTCCACATTGCAGCTCCCCACCCGCCAGCTGTGTGACTCTGGGCAAGTTGGATCACCTCTCTGAGCTGTCTGCTCATCTGTAAAGTGGTGGCTGAACGCCCATGTGGGGCTCATCACGGTTCTGGGCAGTAGGCTCTCCGAGTTTCAAGGGTCCTTGTAGATCATCTGGTCCAATTCATTTCAGTGAGGGCAAGGGAATTAGCCAGGATCACACAGCCAACAAGGAGCAGAGCTCTCCATGCCCAGTTCAGTGCCTCAGCTGTCCCTCAAACCTGAAGGCAGAACTTCCGGGCTCAGGACGAGGGAGCAGGGAAGTTGACTAAAGGAAGAGTAGGAGGGAGGGGGGAGCACAGATACTCAGTGCCCAAGATTAAGCACAATTACTTGAGAACTTTACTCTGAGCTTCCTGGCAGCCAAAGTGAAAAGGGACACATGCTCTGTTATGTAGCTTTCTTTGTCCTGATTCCTCTGGGAAATGGAGCTTTGCCAGTGACTTAGGAATATAGTGATAGGTTTCATGTGCCTGGGTTTTGTCACTTCTCCCAGCCGGCTCCGAAGTGGATGCCGGGGTTTCCTGGATGAGGATGGTGGGGAGAGGGTGCCCCTGGCAGAGGGGACAGCATGAGCAGAGGCCTGGAGGTGTGAACCAACTGGTGTGTTTGCGGGAAGGGCAGGTGTCATGCCAGCTGACCTCATGGCTCTGTCCCTGTCATTTCAGTTGGGCCACGTGGTCCTCTCCCCAGTCTGGTTCCTCTACAACCTGCTCATGAAGCTGTTCCAGCGCTCCGCCCCGGCCATCACCCTCGAGAACCCGGACATCAAGTACCCGCTGCGGCTCATCGACAAGGAGGTGAGGGCCCGACATCCCGGGCTTGCAGCGCCAGGGCCCACGGAGGCTCCTCGCCCTCCCTTACGGCACCGCAGAGCTTCTCGGCGCCTGTTGTGTGCTCAGGGCACAGGTGCCCCTCCCCCCGAAATAGATCCTATTGTCTGCCCATCTTTCAGATGGGGAAATTGAAGTGATGTCCCCTTCTAGGGCTACCAGTAAGCAGGCGGAGGGGTTCGAACCCAGGTCTCTGATCACAGAGCCTGCTCTGCAAACCACACTCTATCCCACAGAAGGCCAGAGCAGGGGGACCCCTCAGGACCTTGGGGTCTAAGCGCCCATTTAACAGATGGGAAAACAGAGGGCAAGAGAGCAGCAGGGGGGCATTGGAGGTCACACTGTGAATTAGGGGTAGAACAAGGACTCAGGCCTACCCCTGCCTTGGTCCCAGGTGCTTCCCATCCCAGTGCCCCTTTCCGTAAAGCAAACGACTCCCCCCTGCCCCCAGGGTTGCCTTCTCCGGGCCTGGTGGTGCTTGTGGGACCCTGGTACCTTCTGCCTCTGTGCAGATTCGTGATCTCGTGGTCTCACTGTGTGGCTCCATCCGCCCCTCTGGAAGCTCACTCTTGCCCTGCTGTTTGACCCTTTCCCTTTTCAAAGGTCTGATCGTGATTTAAAACCATCCTCTCCTGCCTTTGCCCTGCCTCCCTGGAACAGCCTTTCTCCCGACTCTCCCTCAGCAGAGCCCTGCCCTGGTGCTATTTCTGGCCACCGCAGCTGCCTCGGAAGGGTGTGACAGGGAGAACTGAGTCATGGAGCAGAGAAAGTCACCTGCCAGGCCCTGGGCCATGCCCGGTCTCCACCCTGAGCTCCAGGCCAGTCTGAGGCCACTTGAGGCACGGAACCCGAAGGTCACAGACAGGCCAAAAGCCAAAGATAGGAAAAAGAAAAAGAAATCACCACTTCCCAGAAGCTTTTATCAGACTTTATCTTTTCAATATGTTTTTTTTTTTAAAGATTTTATTTATTTATTGACAGACAGAGATCACAAGTAGGCAGAGAGGCAGGCAGAGAGAGAGGAGGAGGAAGCAGGCTTTCTGCGGAGCAGAGAGCCCGATGCGGGGCTCGATCCCAGGACCCTGGGATCATGACCTGAGCCGAAGGCAGAGGCTTTAACCCACTGAGCCACCCAGGCGCCCTTTTCAATATGTTTTTTATATATATATTAACCGTTTTAATTCCAGAAGGCACGTGTGGCTTATATGTGCCCACTATAAACATTCTTTGTTCCGTATTAACACCTCCCCATGCCGCCTCCGTGCGGAGGGTCCCCTTTCCTGGGCATCCCGTTCATACACGTGTGATGTGTGCAGTTTTAGGCATGTGTATACTTACTGTCACTTTGTTAAGAATCTGATTTTTGTAACCCAGCCATACAACACGGACACCTTACCACGTCTCACGCAAAGCTGGCTCATTATTTTTGACAACTGTCTAGCATTTCCCCAGAGGGCGGCCACACAGTGGACCCACCAGTCCCTTTTTTTTTTTAAATGAACTTTTTTTTTCTTTTTTTTTTTTCTTTGACAGACAGAGATCACAAGCAGGCAAGAGAGGCAGGCAGAGAGAGAGGAGGAAGCAGGCTCCCCACGGAGCAGAGAGCCTGATGTGGGGCTCGATCCCAGGACCCTGGGATCATGACCTGAGCCGAAAGCAGAGGCTTTAACCCACTGAGCCACCCAGGCACCCCTCCACCAGTCCCTTTTGATTGAGCTGGAAGCTGTCTGAGCGGTTAAATCTGCTCCTTCCCCCGCTATAGCCTAGTGGTGGCTTTTGGGGGTCAGCGGCTGCGTCCGCTTTTTGATACGTTCGCTAAGCTCCCCCAGTGGTGCAGGGAGGCCTCCTCCCCCCACTGCTTGCCCTCCCTGGGCCCGCTGACCCTCAAGGTCTCCCTGGAGCTCTGGGGGGTGTCGACGGGTCGGCTCACCCTGGCCGGCAGCCCCATGCTGAGCCCTGCACAGACGTTAGCCTCATAACTTCGCTGGGCCCCACCTCTGTCATCCAGCCCAAGAGTTACCAGTGTCTTTCCCTCTGTTTCTCTTCTTCCCAAAGTTGCCTGGTGTGTGGGCTTCTGACCTTGAGCCCAGGACCAGCTGATAATCCTGGACTCTGTTCCCAGGAGGCCTGGGGGCTCAGTTTGCAGGGAGCGCAAGGTTCGGGGGGAGGCCGCCTCAGGCTTGGGCTGGGGGTGGAGAGACCGCTGGGGCTGTCCTGGGTGGTGGCTGGGCTCTGGCTTTCTGCGACCCAGGCCTCTTGCCTCTGCTCGTCCGCTTCAGGGCCACTCAGAATGGTGCTCTGTTCCTTTGGAGGAGTCTGCTGTCCTCCTTCCAAGTGATGACACTGTCCATCAGTGGACCTTGCCACGTCGCCTTGCCTCGTGTGGGCGCAGACCCGTGCTGGACAGTGGCCGGGTGCAGGAGAGACCCCACAGGGGCCTCAAGGAGCTGGGGTGCCGGGCTTATTCCCAGCTCTGACCACAGCTTACTGTGGGAGAACTGCCTCCCCAGCCTTGGTTTAAGTCTGCTTAACGGGGGCTTTGGTTCTGTCTCCTTCCTCGGCCCAGCCTGGCCCTTAACCAGCCCCACTCTGGGGGGGAAATGGCCATCGCCTGCCCAGCCTGCATAGGGCGGAGGCCTGGCTTAGGGCCCTTAGCTGTGGCCGTGACCTTGTGGGCAGTGGGGCTGGTGCACTTCTGCCTGTGCAGCCTGCTGCCGTCACGGCCGTCCCACTTCTCAGGGGACTTTCAGTGTCACCTGGAGCCCCTCTCTCGTGTCCCCGGCCCTGGCACGCGGGCCTTGTCTCAGCCCTGTCCCTGGTTTGCCAGCCCAGGGCCCGAGGTCTTCCTGCCACCCCAGGACACTGCCCAAGCTGATGGCAGGGTTGGATCCTCCTTCTTGCCCTCCGAATTTTCTGGGCCATCTGGCAGCCTCCCGTTGGGATCTTGAGTTCATTCCCTACCCTGATCTCCTTGCTGGGGGGCCCTGGGTGGGTCCCTGCCCTTCTCTGGGCCAGTGAGAGCAGAGGCACACGTGGTGCATGTTTGACTCCATGTCTGTGCACAGGTGCGTGCACCGTTGTGTGTCCACATGGGGCACCAGCGTCCCTTCTGGATGACATGGGACACGAGGAATGAGGACTGGGGGCCCCTCTGCCCCAGGTGCTAACAGCTCGGGCCTCTTCGCAGGTGATCAGCCACGACACCCGGCGGTTCCGCTTCGCCCTGCCGTCACCCCAGCACATCCTGGGCCTCCCCGTTGGTGAGTGGAGCTGGGGGCTAGGTCAGAGAACTGGGAGCTTTGCACTTGAACTAGGGAGAGTGGGGAAGTCTTCAAGGACCAAGTGACAGCCACATGGGCCCTTCAACAATGAGTGTCCGAATGAGAGGGGACACCCGTGGTATCTCTGACAGTGTCTCTGGTAGGAGCAGAGGTGTGACAGCAGGAAGCAGGAAGCTGGGACATGATGGGAAGCCTTGTGGGGGAGGGTAGGGGTCCCTGGAGCTGAGGCCTGGCTGGCCTCTTTAGGACAGGGCAGGGAGCCAGCGCACCCTGCAGAGGTAGTCCGCGGACCCTCTGGGACCAGAATCCCCCCATCTCATCCTGCAGGCCAGCACATCTACCTCTCAGCTCGGATTGATGGGAACCTAGTCATTCGGCCCTACACGCCCGTCTCCAGCGATGACGACAAGGGCTTTGTGGACCTGGTCATCAAGGTGAGGTCTTGGGGCTGTGGCCTTGTGGGAGCCGGGGGGACCACATCCCCTATAACCCGGTCTCTAAGGGCCCGGTGCTCCCTTGTGCCGGGTCTGAATGAAAGCAGACTGGAGTTTCCCAGTACAGGCCCGATGTGGGGGCGGGGCAGAGGGCAGGGCCTGGGGTCCGGGAGGAGTAGCTTCAGCAAGCGTCATCTGCAGAAGAGAAACCGGGGAGGTGCACCAGCTCGTGCAGAGCTCACTTGCCTGCCCTTAGACCGGCAAGGCCTAGGGCGCCGGCTGTCCGGTTGTGGCCGCAGGGGACCCGCTCCGACGCGCTCAGTCACATGGTTTAGGTGAGCAGCCGGTCCTTTCCCGAGCACGTTTTCCTAAGAGACAGCCCAAAGCCCCCTCAGGAGTGGTGTGAAGAGCTCGGGTCATTGTCTGGGGAGCTTGGCTCCCTCACGGGGAGGGGTGGGTACACGCTGTAGGGGAGAGGTTGGTCAAGCGTCCAACTCTGGATTCAGCTCATCAGGTCATGATCTCAGGATTGTGCGATCGAGCCCTGAGCCGGGTCCCACGTGGAAAGTGGAATCTGTTGGGATTCTCTCCCCCGCTGCCCCTTCCCCCCACTTGCACGTGTGTGCTCTGTCTCGCACGTGCTCTCTCTTAACAACAACAACAAAAAAAATCATCACATTGAGTGGAAAGAGAAATGACGATCGTAGCACAGTATACTTTTGTGAAATTAGAAGCAGAAGCTTTGCGGAACGATCCATGTTCCCAAGATGGCACGTCTGACACATTCGAACCAACCCAGGCCAGTGGGGGTGGGTGTTGGAGATCCTCCCAGGAGAGGCCCCAACCCCCCTGGCCACCCTGGCCCCACACTCCCGGGGGCCAGGCTTACTGTCCTAACTGCACTGTGCAGGTCCCCTCACTGGGCCCCTCATGGGTGAAAGGACAGAGGCAGAGGCCCCTCCCGCTGGGCCACAGCTGAGGCCCTGGGTCTGTGAAGGCAGGAGGGGAGCTGGCCCTGGGTCCCTCCTTAGCTTGGTGTCATTTAGATTATACTGGGGGCCCAGGCTTGGGAGCCTGTCTTTGCCTGGAGAGTGGACACCCTTGCTCCTCTCACACATGAGACCGGGCACCGGGAATGGCAGAGTGGGCCAGGTGGGGTGATGGGAGCTGCTCCCCTGGGCTGAGACATGGAGGCTGAGGACAGAGAGGAAGGAGAAGGACCTTCCTGGTGCCAAGGCCCTGAGGTCGGAAGGAGATGAAGATGCTTCATCGGACAAGAAGAGGGATGGCAGGGCGGGGAGTGGGGGGCAGTAAGGTTTGGGGGTTTGTGCAGAAGGAAGGGAAGCTGTTGAGGGTTCAAGCAGCTGTTCTTGTTGGAATCCTTCTAGCTGGGTGTGGAGAAGGTATTAGGGAGTGGGGGGTGGGATCCAGGTAGAGGATGGGAAACTCAGGAAGACCGGGCCCCCTCTGGCTCAGAGACCTTGCTCCCTGCTCCCCATTGGCCCTGGACAGAAGTCAGAGGGCTGGCCCACACATGGCTCTGCCTGTCCCTCCCTGTCCCTGCGCTTCTCCCATGCTGGCACCCCCCTGTGCTATGGCCATGACCAGCTCTTCTTTCTCCCCTGGGGCCCAGGCCTTTTGGGCTGCCCATCCCTCCCCAGCCGCCCCCTCCCTGCCCATCACTCCTGCTGGCCTCTCGAGGCCCGGCACCCCAGCCCTGGGTGGGGCAAGCTGTGCGCCGTCTCCCCATCTCTTTCTTGTAGAACTTTCTTTCAAAGGGAAGTCCCACAGGGCACAGGGAGGGAAGTTGTTCCAGAAACACTGTTTTTATGATAGCACAGAATGGAACGAACCGAACATGCAAGGGAGGGGTGGGGCTAAGCCCACCTCCCGGAGCCTTGTCTGTGCTGAATTCCCACAGTGTGGGAATCACCCATCGGAGGGGTCACGGAGACCGCTCTTGGCAGGACGTTAATACATCGAGCCCTCGGGTTGGGGGCCTTGTTCCCCATGAGGACACTTGGTGATTAGGGGGGGTGTTAGGGAAAGGCAGACTCCTGGGGGGCTGGCCTTCAGATGGGTGAGTTGAGATTGGTGGACGGGGCCTTATGTGAGAGAGCCACACACAGGCCACAGAGATTCCCAGAAGCCTCCTTCCCCCTGCGGCCCAGAGCTCAGCCAGGTGACCCTGAGAACAGGGCCCGAGGACTGTGGGTGTGTCTTGTAGGTTTACTTCAAAGACACCCATCCCAAGTTCCCTGCTGGAGGGAAGATGTCCCAGTACCTGGAAAACATGAAGATTGGCGACACCATTGAGTTCCGGGGCCCGAACGGGCTGCTGGTCTACCAGGGCAAAGGTGATTTGGGTTGGAGTGCCCAGAGCCCCAGCGGGCATGCTGAATGCCGGGGCTGCTGCTGTCTGGGTGGGGGACCCCTGTTGGGTGACCGGTTTCCTCGGCTGTCTCGGAGGGGAATTGGTCAGCCCCGGGGGTTGCAGACTGGCAGCCCACAGATCGGCTTTGTTTGCCTGAAACCCGATAAAGCAGAAGCATCCAGCCAGAGCACTTCTGGGTCCCCAGGCTCGCCTCCACCGTCTGCGGTGGGAACGAAAGGCTCATCCTCCTGCTCCTCTCGGCTGGCTTTGCCCCCATCCTGTCCGGCCCCAGGCATGGCATGTTTGAGAGCTGGGGTCTCCCTTTCTCCTCCCTTCTCTCTGCAGGGAAGTTTGCCATCCGTCCAGACAAGAAGTCCAGCCCCGTCATCAAGACAGTGAAGTCGGTCGGCATGATCGCTGGCGGGACGGGTCTGTGGTCCCAGAACCCCTTGCTGAGCCCCTGTCAGGCGATGTCATGGGTGGGAGTCAGGGTCAGGGTCAGAACATTCGATGGGGCACGGATTATAAGCAGTTGTGAGCTCCCCGAGGACAGGCCCCCAGGCCCGGTTGTCCTGGCACTTCCCCTCCATGCTGCCCCCTGTCTGTCCAGCACTGGGCACTGGGCCTTGGGGGTACGTATACAGTAGGTGCTCACTCAGTGTGTGGGGGGTGCTGCTGTTTTGTAGGCATCACCCCGATGCTGCAGGTGATCCGTGCCATCATGAAAGACCCACATGACCCCACCGTGTGCCACCTCCTGTTTGCCAACCAGGTCAGTGGGTGACCCCGAGACGCGCAAGCCAGGCTCCCCTGTGGAGGAGGCGCCGCTCAGGGGGTCTGGGCGGCTCCGTGGCTGGAATGTGAGGGTGCTCCGAGCACCCAGTGCATGGGCAGCCTTCCCGCGGCCGGTGGGGGTCCAGCTTTTCAGTCTGGGGCCCGGTGTCTGACCCGAGTGGGGCTGCTTCAGGGGCCAAGGGCGCGAGGCACCTGGAGCCCTCCCCACCCTGGGATTTGCTCCCTGGCTGCTTCCTCTGAACGTCAGCACTCGCCCCACAGGCTGAGTTAGGGGCCAGCAGTAGAGTGGAAGAACGCTGGCCGGGATGGGGGCTGGCCTGGAGCCCGAGGGGCCGAGAGCTCAGCCTGAGGCAGGCGAGGCCCTGGGCTGGGAGTGTTGGGGCTGGGTTTGGACCTGGTCTCTCTGACTCCCGAGCACACGTCCTCCCCACGCCTGTCACCTGTCTGCCCTGGCCTCTTGTGTGGCCTTGGACTTGCCCTCTCTGAGCTCTGCTCCCTCTCTGTAGAATTAGCTGATGAAGCAGGATCACCCCAAGAGTCTTTGTAGATTCAGTGTTTTATGACTGAATATGTGGGTTTTGCAAAGTGGTCCCCCGAATGCCAAGGATAGACACCTGTCCCCCAACAGTGTGGGGGCCACACCCAGGCCCGCCGTGCCTCTCAGATATGGTTCAGGTCAGCTTATCCCAGGGCCCCTCGGACCCAGGCTCTGTCCCATCCATCTGTAAGGTCCTTGGACTCCCACAGCTGTAGTAAACCGCCCTGAAGCCAACCGAGGTGGCTTTGACCGAGGCGGGGGGTGTGTGGGAAGGGCCATTAATTCCAAGCTGGTGGGTGTGGGAGGATGGTGATTCCACTTAGTGCTGCTGGGCTAGTCTCCGGGGGCCGTCAGCCCTGTGTTGTCCATACAGGGCATCCTGGGGCCCATTGGCCCACTAGCCAGGGTCGTACAATTGCTCACTTTCTAGCTCGGATACCCAGAGAGGGACTTGGCTGACCCATCTCCCAGGAGGTAGTGGGACCAGGACTTGAGCCAGAGCATATTTTATGAAAAATCACTGTATTTTAGAAAATTCTGTCCCATTTTACATGTTTGCAAACCTTTCTAACGTTGGGCGTGCTAGAAGGTATGGACTCCATACCTGTGTTTGCGGTGGGTTGGGGTGATGTGGGAAGTCACATAGCCTTTGGAAGTTGCAGTGTGCGCCCGTGATGGCAGGAGAGTGCCAAAAAGCAAAGAAGTTGTTAGTATTATGTGAGGATAAAGTGTCCGTACACAGCCAAGAAAGTTTTGAGAAGAAAGAAGGAAGAATCCGGCTCACTGGATGGGGCTTAGTAAAGCATCAATACCGGGAACCATGGTTCCTGACCCCCTCGTGACAGCCAGGCTTACTGGACCTAAAGCATTTCTGGTAACATATGGAGAGTCTGGACTGTGCTGGAACATGCTAGAACATGTACCTATTTACATTTAAGGTAATGAGGATTAACTAAAATTTACAACTCGCTTTCCTGATCTTCATAGCCACGTTTCATGGGTTCTGTGGCTTGTGGTTACTGTGTGGGATAACAGATCTAGAACATTCCCATCCCCATCACTGCAGGAATTTCCACTGAACAGTAACGGCCTAGAAACAGGCCCAAGTATATACAAGACTTCGCAGGTGGCGCAGGTGGCATTTCAAACCCAAGGGGAGAGATGAAAGGAGTGTAGGGTTAGTTGCTATGAATTTGGGAAATGTGGAGTAGATCCCTGCTTTAACCTTCCAGTAAAATGATGTTTAGGTTAAAGAATGTACATGTAGAAAAGTGAAGCTTTAGGGGTTCTGGGTGAGCATTTTTATGAGTATTGAGTGAATGAATGGGGACAGGCCGTCTAAGCGAGATGCGAAGGGAGAGCCCATCTGCTTACAAGTGAGAAAAGCCCATTATGAGTAAGATCGGTAAACAGCTGGGGAAAGTCCACAGTGCATCACCAATATGGACAGAGCCTTTTCAGACTAATAAGATACAACTAGAGCCAGTGACAATAGCATCTTTTTATTTATTTTAAAGATTTTATTTATTCATTTGACAGGGAGAGATACAGCGAGAGAGGGAACACAAGCAGAGGGAGTGAGAGAGGAAGAAGCAGGCTTCCCGCAGAGCAGGGAGCCCAATGTGGGGCTCGATCCCAGGACCCTGGGATCATGACCTGAGCCAAAGGCAGAGTCTTAACGACTGAGCCACCCAGGCATCCCTTATCCTTTTTTTTAAATAATAGAAAATACAGGTTCCTGGCTGGCGCCTCTGGAAGAGCCCAGAACTCTTGATGTCCGGGTCATGGGTTCGAGCTCCACATTGGGCTTGCAGATTACTTAAAAAAATGAATGAATGGGGGCGCCTGGGTGGCTCAGCAGGTTAAAGCCTCTGCCTTCGGCTCAGCTCATGCTCTCAGGGTCCTGGGATCGAGCCCTGCATCGGGCTCTCTGCTCAGTGGGGAGCCTGCTTCCTCCTCTCTCTGCCTGCCTCTCTGCCTACTTGTGATCTCTGTCTGTCAAATAAATAAAATCTTAAAAAAAAAATGAGTGAATGAATAAACTTTAAAATAAATGTGTAGATAAATAAAATGTGAGGGTTACTTTCCATCCATCCAGCTGGCCAATATTAAACGGTTATTACCCGGAGCCGGCAAAGGCATTACCCAGAGCCGGCGAAGGCGTGGGAAGAGGGTCAGGCTTGGGCGTGCTGCTGGTGTGTGCGTTGTTGAAACCTGCATGTTCAAATGCCTTACCCACGTGGAGTTTTCTACCCCGAACTCCACTTTCCAATATGTACCCTAAGGAATTGGTAGGGCAGGGAGGATGGGCAGAGAGACGTTGTTTATGAAGGAGGGTGTTCCAGACGATTAAATGCCCTTCAGTGGGGAACCGGCAGTCCCTTTGTCCAGCCGGGGCTGGGCTGCTGGGAAGGGAAGCGCGGGCGCTCGGAGGCCGATGCCACGTGGAGGGTCCACAGAGTGTTCTGACCTTAGAAGAGCAGGCGGCAGGCGGCAGGCGTGCTCTGATCCCATTTTTGTTAAAAAGAAAGTATATGTACTTATTAGAAAGCGAAGTCTAAAAGATGCACAGGAGATCCTAACACTCGTTATCTCTGAAGGCCATCCTGGGATTTTTCTTTACTTCCATATATTGGCATTTTTTACGCAGAGCTTGTCCAGCCTGAGCCCTGGCCCTGTCCTCACTCGATCAGGGCAGGAGGGGCCCACTGTCCCCCTGAGAAATGGGAGAAACGAGGGGCGCCTAGGTGGTTCAGTCGATGAAGAGTCTGACTCTTGATTTCAGCTCAGGTCTTGATCTCGGGATTGTGAGTTCAAGCCCCACATTGGGCTTCACACTGGGCATGGAAAAATTAAAATTAAATTAAATATAAATATATAAAAGAAAAAAAAAAAGAAGAGAAAAGAAATGGAAAAAACAGTCAACATCCTCCTCCCTGGGACCAGAGGCTCCTGCGTTCTGCCTACAGCCCATTTCCTGGAGGGGAACACTGAGAAACCAGGGTACTCAAGGTACAAGGTGTACCTTGAGCTGGGTTGATCCCACCTGTCAGCAAGACCCCCACCATGCATTGGGTACTCAGGAAGTACTAATCACTGTGGCTTCAAATGATCTGTCCTTTCCTGCTCGGTCCCCGCTGTGATCGGCGCCCCCAGTAGTCCCTTTCACTGAGCACGTCGCCGTGCTGTTGGTCGTATGGGGCGGAGAACATACTTCCCCGGATCTTCCATGGTCTGCCTTCCTGGGGAGGGCCCTTCTGCTCCAGCCCAGGGCCTCAGGAGTGGTTTGTGAGTGGACAGAGCCCTTTGGCCCCCAGTGTATAACAGTCCCGTGAGGTCAGTCAGGCTGCCCCCCTGGCCCCGAGGAGCCCTGTCTACCTGGGAGTGACCTGGAGATGCATGAGGCAGATAGGCCTGTGGTCAGAGGGGCTGTGTGAGGAGTAGATCGCCGATGCCCCTGGGGAGTCCAGGAAGGCTTCCTGGAGGAGGTGACACCAGGCTGAAGGACAGGGCCACGCAGCACCAACTGGACGAAGCCCGTGGGAGCAGAGAGTGGGGTGCTGTAGGCCACAGTGTGGGCAAGGCTGTGGAAGGAGCAGGTGTGATTTGGGGAATAGTTGTCTGCATTTCCTGATTGAAGGCTGTGCAGCCCGAGACACCAGAACGTAAGGAGACTTATCCGAGGGATGAGGGACCTGTCACCGCTATTTTAAGTTGGACAGTCGCGGCACAGGTTTTGGCTTGTTTCCTCCCGGTCCTTCCCTGTTCTGTATTTGACTGCACCTGTGTTCAGCTGTTTGCTTCCTCCACTCCCTGTTATATCGGGGCACGTGTCCCCGCAGCGGCAGGAAACATCTGGAACGAACCTTGTCTGCAATGCTGAGGCGGTCGGGCGAGATGGGGAGAACGGGGCGTGCGTTTCGGGGAGTCTGGGTCGGCTCTGCCGGGCTGCCGTCCTGCAAGCTTTGCCAAGTGTGTCGCCCACAGTGGGTGGGATGGTGAGCCATCCGGGTGACGAGTGTCTCAAAGACAGTCCCCCCTGACCTCCGGGCCCTGTCCCTCCCCGCCCCCCCTCCCCCCAGACTGAGAAGGACATCCTGCTGCGGCCCGAGCTGGAGGAACTGAGGAATGAACATTCTGCTCGCTTCAAGCTCTGGTACACCGTGGACAAAGCCCCTGAAGGTGAGAGATGGAAGCCCTGGTTGGGCTGGGCTGGATGGGGGGTGCCCGGCCTTCGATTCGCTTGGTCTCTGGTGGTGCTCAGAGTGGCTTGGTGAGAGGGAGGTGGTGTGACCCCATCTCACAGATGAGGGACGGATCACAGAGGGCAAGTAAGTGTCCCACAGCACCCAGCTAGAAAACACCAGCAGTGGGGCTTGAACTCACATCCTCCTCCAGAGCCTGAGGCCTTCTGCCCTTGGTGGGGGGCTTACTCTGGGGCAGGTCAGCAGGGTCACTGCGGAGGGTAGGGGCAACTGCTCCCGTGGTGCCATTTGTACCCTGTAAAGCATGTCGCCATTTTCTCCCCGGGCCCTGGGGGGGGGGGTGGTCTGCGCTGGGCTGATGTACAGTGACCCTCCTTCTGCCCATCCGGTGTGCCAGAGTCACGTAGGAGGCAGCAAAGGAGGGCTGCCTACAAAACCCAAAACCCGGGGCGCCTGGGTGGCTCAGTGGGTTAAAGCCTCTGCTTTCGGCTCAGGTCCTGATCCCAGGGTCCTGGGATCGAGCCCCACATCGGGCTCTCTGCTCAGCGGGGAGCCTGCTCCCCCCTCTCTCTCTGCCTGTCTCTATGCCTACTTGCCATCTCTCTCTCTCTCTCTCTGTCAAATAAATAAATAAAATCTTTAAAACAAAACAAAAAACCCAAAACCCAAAAGGCTGCCCCCTGGGAATTAAGTTCTGCTTCATTCTCCGGCTGTGGGTAGAGATGTGGGTACAGGAAATACCTCAATTTCGTTGCTGGGAGAAGAGCAGTATCTCAGTCTTCTTGGTATGTGACGCTGGTGGTGTTTGGCTCCAGGGTTGGGACACTGGAGGGAGTACTGTGACGGCAACCCTGGAGGTCAGGCCCTTCTCCTTTTCAAGAGAAGCAAGGAACTGCATCTTCACTGGAAACTTCTAGATGTTGGAAACTGGACATTTTTGTAGCCTCCTCATGGGCCCCAGTGTGTGATCGGCCACTTGCTTTGCCTCCCCCTTCCCCTGGGGCCCACGGTTCCCCGGGCGCAACCGTGGTGTGGGGAATACCCCACCTCCGCTTCCCCCAGAACCAAGCGGATGGGCTCTAGGGGCAGGTGCCTATCTCATGAGCTGGGTCATCTGGGTCCATCTTGGAGAGAGGAGCCCTCCCGGGGTGATCAAGCCGGGTCCTGGGCCTTCTGCCCAAGAGCTAGGCCTAGGCGTGGGTGGATTGAAGACCTGGCAGCAGTGCCCCAAGATCGGTTGCTGGCCGGCCAGCCTGGACCCGCCCGTCGGAACCAGGCTCCTTGTCCGCTCTGTTTCTGAAGCCGGCTTGGCCCGTGAGCTGATGTTCTAGCGGGGGAGGGGGAGACGCCCAGGAAACACATTTATTAGCCAAGTTACAAAGCCAAGTACCAGCTGGTTAGTGAGACCAGCAAATTACTTTTGACCTTGGGCAACACCAGGATTCGGGGCACTGACCCCCATGTGCAGTCGAAAATCCGCATGGAACTTTGACTCCACAAAAATGTAACCACCCATACCGGCCTTACCGAGAACACAAACCGCTGATTAACGGCGATCTTGTACGGTACACGTGGTGTTCTTATGGTACACTGGCATAGAGAGAAGCAAATGTTAACAAGAAAATCATACGGAAAATCTATCGATGGTACTGCACTAATGGCCAAAAGTGCACATGTGAGTGGACCCGTGCAGGTGTGTGTGTTCCCACCCCTGCTGTTCACAGGTCAGCTGTAGGGTCAGGCAGGGACGTCTGGCCAGGGCACCTGGTCCTGGAGTTGCTTCTTTTCCTAAAGAAAGGAACGTTTCTCTTGTATCAGTGTCTCCATCAAGGGTGGGATGTTTCCTCCCTGCTCGTCCTGGGGTAGGCTAGGCTCAGCACTCCTGGTCTTGGAGGAGGGGGCTGGTGCTGACCCCTGGTGGTGACACATGGCAGTGCCACCCCCCCAGAGTGCTCCCTGCTGGGGACCATTGGAACAGTAACCCGTTAGCGAGTATCTCACACTTAACGTTTATTATTACCGTGACCCACCGCTCAAGAGGAGTTGAGGTATCGCTACCGCGTTAGGCATCACCCAGTTCTGGGTGCTGAGAGAGGGCACAGTGGCCGGCGGGCTGGGCTGGCGTGGAAGTGAAGGAACGGGGAGTGGGGCGAGCTCACGTGGCAAATACAGCTGACCTGTGTTTCCCCACGAAGCCACCTTCAGCATGCGTATAAAGAAAAATATAATTTTTTTAATTTATTTATTTGTCAGAGAGAGAGAGAGAGAGCAAGCGAGCACAGGCAGACAGAGTGGCAGGCAGAGGCAGAGGGAGAAGCAGGCTCCCCGCCGAGCAAGGAGCCCGATGTGGGACTCGATCCCAGGACGCTGGGATCATGACCTGAGCCGAAGGCAGCCGCTTAACCAACTGAGCCACCCAGGCGTCCC
>PISX010014888.1:0-51545 GCA_004024625.1 Mellivora capensis | reverse complement strand
TGAATCATGTGTTAGGGAAATTTCCTAGTAGATGACTAGACTATAACCTCAGTAGGGCAGGGATGCTTTTTAATTTGTTTATTTTTAAATTTCCTTCTAGGTCCTACTACAGAGCCTGGCTAATGGGGGATATTTATTTATTTTTCTTAAAAGATTTTATTTATTTATTTACTGAGAGAGAGAAAAGAGGAGGGACAGAGAGAGAAGGAGAGAGAGAATCCCCAGCAGATTCCATGCTGAGCATGGGGTTCAGTCATATGACCCTGAGATCATGACCTGAGCCAAACCAAGAGTCAGCCACTCAACTGACTGAGGCACCCAGTTGCCCAGCATTATGTGATTTATAATGTAAAGTCCATCTCAAGTGTTTCATTGAGTTCTTTACAGGAGAAGTCAGTTGTAAAGTGAATTGTAAACTTTTTTATGGAAAATATATGGCATAAATTCCTATTAAATACCATAAATTTAATTGTATTAATTGTGGTATCATCATCAGGTTAATAAATGATTCCTTAATAGTGATGCAGTATACAGCCTTAGCTCCTCATTAAGAATGGAGCAATATTGATATTTTGATATTTTGTGACTTGTAGAGAAGCTGTAAAAGAGATACTGATATGTTGTATAATATTTAATTTTTCTATTTCTCATATTTATTAATTGATTGTAGCATATAAAAGAAAATCCCTCAAGTTTACCTTGAAGTTAGGATGCCTTAGAAATGTATAGGTCAAGGTAATCCAGTAACTGGGTTATCAATTTTTAAAAATCTATGATATAGGCCTAGATATCATTAATCCAGAGTTATCTTATTCTAGGATAAATCACTTACATTTATCATTACCCAGTCTTCTCATCCATAAAATGCAAAAGTTGCCACGGATCAGTGATTTTCAAGTTACGGTCTCTGGAGCCCTAAATTTCAGAGACACATCAGAGTTGCCTCAGGAGAGTGGAGCCTTAATTTTGTTTGGTTATCAATCAGGACTTTCTCTAAAATTTACTTTAAAAACAAGTTCTATTTAAAAAAACCCAAACAGTTATAAAACTGTGTACAAGTGCTCTTTGGTCCCCCCTTGCTCTGTGGTCATCTGTTTTGTCAAAGATTATACAAGGAGACCGTGGTAGGAAATGAAACCCTTGTATCCGAAAAACAGTCTAGATTTTGTTTTTTATGTTTACAATTATGAACAGAGTTGCTTTTATTGTTTTTGTTTTTAAGTAATAGGAAAATTATAGTCTTTCATTTTATCAATGAATAGAATTGGGGTCAAACAATTTATATGCCTTGATGTTATTTTCATTTTTAGTCAAAGTTCAAATGTGCACTAAAGCCCCACACAAGTAGGCCACTTTCTCTTAAAATAAGCTTTCAAAAAAAAATCTTGGATTTAGGGTGGTTTTAGAGTAAATAAAAATTTAGAAGTAAATAAAAATCTTTGAAGGAAGGGGTGCATGGGTGGCTCAGTCAGTTAAGTGTCTGCCTTCAGCTCAGGTTGTGATCCTGGGGTCCTGAGATTGAGCCCAGTGTCGGCTCCCTGCTCAGCGGGGAGTCTGCCTCTCCCTCTCCCCCCTGATTCTGTTCCTCCTCCCCCTCTTACCTTCCCCTGCTTGTACTCTTGCTCTCTGTCTCTCAAATAAATAAATAAAATCTTTTTAAAAAGATTCGTAAAGGAATTGCTAAGTACTTAGCATCACTTTTTTTTTAAGGAACAGAAAATCTCCAGATGTAAGTTCTTCTTAAAAGGGATCGGGGGTTTTTAGAGAAGTGCCCGATTCCAGCAATGGCACAGGAGGTATACAGTGTTAACCTGAATATCCTATCACACCAGAAAGCAAGCACGCGAACCATCAAAAACTGTTGAAGGCCTGACAAAAAGACTTCAAGTTTATTCTGAAGGAGACTCTCTGGCCAGTGATGAGACCACCTGATCAACACTGTATAATAGTAATTACAATAGATTGAAACATACTTTTAAATCTTTGAACTCATCATCAGACTATCATTAATAATACTGAAATGCATATTTGAAAGTAGTTGGGAAAATGGGTCTTGAATATAAGAAGAATTAAAACACAGTTGAGGAAATTTGAATGTTGACCAGATGTTTTGAGATATTAACAAGTAAGTGGTAAAATTTAAGGTGAGATAGAAGTATTGTAATTATGTTTAATAGAAGTAATATTTTTCTTTTAAAGAGACATAATGAGACATTTGCAAATGACATTGTTTGATGTTTGGGATTTTATTCAAATAATCTTGGTTAGAGGTAGTGAATAGGAGTATGAATGAGACACAGTTGCCCATAAATTGAAAATTGTTGAATCAGATAACTCTGGGGACATGCAAATATATTACACAATTCTCTATACCTTTGAAACTTACTATAATATACATTTAAGAGGCAGCATTAAAATGCAAAGTAAGACTTTGTTGTCAGCTAAAAATCTAATGCTGAATTATCTTCACTTGTGTCAGTACAAGGTCTTCACAGGTTGTGATTCTTAAGACCATCTGGCCATCCCCAAACTGTGAGTTAAGCTGCTAAAACAATGCATAACAGACACAGAGGTAACTTCAGTCTGGTGGTGGACTTCTCCTTTCCACATTGCCCCTGCTATTCTGGATGTCAGAGATTCTTTCCTTCTATTTTCAAAGAGTGAGCTTCTGATTGCCTGGGAAGAACTGGAGGTGGTGGTGAGATATATGGCAAGGGGATGAAGGTGGTCACACAAGCCAATCCACTCATAAAATCTCAAAAGCAGGAAGTCATCTTATTTCTGGACCGTACAAAAGCTGATGTACATGAAGTTGTCCATGGTCCCCACTGTGAGGAGCTAACATGGCCCCTCAGCTTAGAAATGCAATGGTCTTCTTTCAGAAATCTTATAAGGATAGTCTACAGCCCTATTTTTTGTCTTCTTCCATGCTGTTCCCCTCAACTGCTTAGCAGTCCCCATGACCAAGTTTTAGAATCTAAGTGTGGTTTAGTGGGATGGAGTCTGGAGCCAATGACCAAGAAAGAATTCTTGAGATGTATTTGGTGCAAAATGGTGGTTTATTAAAGCACCGGGACAAGCCCCATGGGCAGAAAGAGCTGCAGCCCTGGAGGAGGTTGTAAGGGATGGGTGATTATATACTATGGGATTGTGGGAGGTAAAGAAGAGGGAGGTTTCAAAAGAACTTTCATAGGCTAAAGAAGACCAACATGATACCCAATACCAGAGGCCTTGCCATTGTCAAGGTTGTTTTTCCCTCTAGCAAGGTATTAACTTTAAGATAGTTGGGAGACTCCTGGCCCAAGTATCACACGTGTTCCACCCAGGCATGGGGGTGGGGGGGAGGTTGCAGGGTGTCAGCTTTTGCTTTGTGCTCAGTTTGCCTTCTGTTCCGTCATCACCCAGAGGCTGGCCCTGACATTCTATATGGAGTCACCATGTATCAGAACCCTCTTCTCCACCTCTCATTCTGCTCTAAGGCAAACATCATCCCCAATCTCTGCCCACACCTAGGCTGACACTCCTTTAGATGACAGGAGAGAAGGGAGTTATGTGTCCTCAATTTTCTTTTTAGTCCATCAGTGTGACCCCAACTCTATGCCTAACTTTCCTTGGATATTTTGTGTAATTCTTCAAAGCCTGGTTTGGAAGGTTAAAAAAAAAAAAAAATGAATGTGGATCCTTCTTTGGCTTTATTTAATTATTTTTTTCTGTTCTCATTCCTCTGTAACAGTCCTACTTCTCTTTGGGGCAATATAGATGGTACTGATGGACTAAATATTTAAAGAAAAGAAAGTAAGAACAATTTATTTTTCAAAATAATTTCTCATCGTATTAGAGACAACCTAGAGAGAGTTCATTTCAGGTCACAACGCAGGATTGATAAACAGTGTCAGTCAGCCTCTTGGGATTTTTGTTGTGGATTTTTGTGGGTTTTTGTAGTTTAACAAACAGACTCTTTGCTATGCTCTAGGAGTGTTAGATGGATAATGCATGACCCTTGCCTTTGTGGAGCCAACAGTCCATGATACTTTAAATAACCATACAGAAGATGTACTCAGAGGAGAATGGTAGTTCTGAGAGGCAGTGCTTTAACTTGGCTTGATGAATAGCGTGTTGGAAGTGAGAACACTAAAGCTGTGACTTGAAGGATGAGAGAGATTTAGTCGGGTTAAAAAAGGAGAAAGGGCGTTTCACAGTGAGAGAGTGGCATGAAAAAAGCATATAGGACCACAGTGGCATGCACTGGGCCAGTAACTAAGAGCATCCTTGTGTTACTTGAATGTAAAACACAAGCCAGGAACAGGGACAATTTATGTGCTCACGATTTTTGACCAAGAAGGGTTTAGGGGAGGAGACTAAGTAACGTGGCCACATCTGTTTCTCAGGTAGTTTCCTGTCTGTATGGAAAATGGACTCCAGGAAACAAGACTGAAGTCTTGGCAGGGCTGTCATGGGCCTGAACGAGGACAACGCTAGGGGTGGGGGGGTGGGGGGAGGAGAAGGAAAGAGTGTTGAGAGAGAAACAGCATTGGCTGAAGTCCAGAAAGGGCCTAGGAATCCTGCAGGAGGCCTTCTTTCTCTTGCCCCTGCAAGACGCTCCCTCCTCATGGCCCTGCCAGCGTCAGCCTCACCACCATTGTCTGTGGTGACACCATCAGTAAAAATCTCATTATATACCCTTTATCCGCATTTACATTCAGTCATCACCAGAAGCCAGGGACTCCCAGGTCATTCTTCATCCTTAGAATGTAATACCCATCTGGCTCTTTGAGCAGCAAAACACTCCTCTTCCTTCTGGCACTTCTTACACTGTTACCTTCAACTGAACTTTTACTCAAAGCATTTTTGACATACTGTGAATTTTACTTACTTGTTTTACCTGCTTCCTGACCTCCCCTTCTCCAGCGCTAGTGCACACACTAGAATATAAGTTCTGTGATGGCATCCATTTTTATCTATTCATTCATGGCTATTTCCCCAGTGTTTAGGATAGTATCGGGCACAATAAACATTTGTTGAATGAGTAAATTTAAAAATAAAACTAATAAGGATGCCTTCTGTATCAAACTGTATTTCAAGGTAAGGGAAAAGAGAACAGTTGAGACTGATTTCAGGTTTTGGTCTTAGATGACCTGATAGTACAATTATAAATGTTTGCTAACCTCAGAGGTGGTTTCCTCCTACTTATTTTGTATTTATTTTGGCTCTTATAATTTTGGTTGGACAGCATTCCCCCATGGCCCTTTGTAAGCAGTAAATTTATTTGTTGCAACCAGTGAAATTTATTTTTGGGGAAAACTTCACGGAGATTTAAGCATTGCTATTTTCAGTACAGTAGTGAACAGAAACAATTTCCTAATCCCATTTCCGAAGACTGTGGAAAATCATTAATTGTATGTGAGATGTCTGGAGGCTTTGGGTATAAAGATAAATTTGTCCAAGTGCTGTCCTGAAACATTGGTATCAGGCATCAAGAAAGCAAATGAAGAAGATAAGAGGTTTGGAGCTGGAAGGAAAGGTAAAGAGATTTGTGTGTGTATGTGGGAGGTGGACGTTGTATACAATTTTTTTAAAGAAAGACAACACCAACAGAAAACAGACATGGAAGCTCAAGAAAATGGAAGAAAGAAAATTGACAAATGGTATTAAACCTGGTCTCAGCTAAGGATAGGCTATTCATATTCTGAGGCATGTTTCAAGCTATCATTTTATTATTTTATTAAAAAATTACTTGATAGCTGAATTCTCAATAAAAAAAAAATCCCTCTAATTCCTCTCAGGCCCATTTACATACCTTGTTGGCAGTCTACATATGACCCCAACATACACATACCAAATATTCTATGAAAGATTTTACATTTTGCCTTGTGATTCCTTTTGGTTATTACAGAATCATTATATATAATTATAAATAAAGGGCTAGGAAGATTGAATGATTTTAAAAATGTGTATCCAGTTGGGAAAGGAAGCTAAGTGGGATAATGGAAATAGAGCTCTCATTTATTGTCACATGCAATATTTATATGCCTTAAACATATTCCCATTTAGTCATTACCACCATCCTGGCAAATACATATTATTTTCCTAATTTTACAAATGAGGATAAAGAATAAAGTCACTCAGCTGTATGCTGAGGGAATAGAAACTAATCCATATTGTCTGACTTCAAACAGACTGGTTTTTATGCATATTTCATACAATATCTCAAAAGAAAAAAAATGTCTGTGTATTAGGTTCTAAAAACCTCGCTGTACAGAACGAAGAACATGGTAATCATGTTTGGATTGCCAGTCCTCCCATGCTTTGTTGGCATTTATAAAATTCTACTAAATTTGGCTTAGAAGCAACACACACACTACAAGGAAGCAGTTGTTTTGTGAGTGTTTGGGGAAGGAGGAGAGAGAGCAAGAATGCATTGTGGGAGTGCAGACAAAGAACAGTGTTCTTAATGTGCAGCAGTGACTAAGAAAGATTCAAGCCTCAGAAAAAGAGTGGGAGAAATAAAGCAATACATAAGATTAACTTTAGTTATAATAAAATGTAAAGACTAGGAGTTTCCACCACATTTATCATGCTCAAATAGTTTTAAGGAAATATTTCATATTAGTGTAAATAGCTCTTATTCAGAGGCATCAATGCATGTATTTGCTGCCTAAAATTAAGAAAGGATTAAAAAAATTTATAAAGCACTTTTACACTGAAGAAAAGTAGTAGATCAATCACAAAGATATACTGGTTAGGAGAATGGAATGATGCCACTGAGGTGTCCAGTAAAGAAATTGCTAATACCATTCTTCTGTTGAATTGTAATATCTACCTGATACGTATTTTGGCATGACATGCACAGCCTTATTTTATTTGCTAACTTCTAAACTAGTGGCTTGACCAAAGAGCTTTTGGAACATAAGCATTCCTAAATGTGAAACTGACTACATTATGAGTTTGCACGCAAGTCGATAAGCACCTATATAAGCCTGGGAACCAGTTATCGCACTGCTCCAAATCCAGTAACTTCTTTCTCAGAGAAGTGTCTGCTACATCTTGCAATTTGAGGTAATTAAAGGGTCTCCGAACTTTGTCTCTAATGTAGAATGATTGAGAAGGCTAAATGAGGTAACAGAAAAACTCAGTGGTTGGGATATGGTAGGCATCTCATAAGGGCAATAGTTGCCTTTTTGCTCTTAATTGAGAGTCAAGGGGTGAGTGTGGAGGAAAAGGAGAATATGAAGAGAAAGGAAAAATAGAAGACCAAGAATAAGCATGTGGAGTGCTATTAGAATATTCAATGTGAAGAAATCATTCAATTTCATGCAAAACAACCATAGAATTCAAATCTTTGCGTGATTTAACAGGTCATGAGATAAAAAATATACCAGATGAAATGTGTCAATGAAGGGCCATTATCTTTCAGGGATAACCAAGTATCCGACATTTCAATGTTAAGCAACCTCCCCAGGTGGAAATAATCCTGTATTCTTATTATTTCATGGGAAAAAATGCTTTACAATTAGAGTGTTACTATAAAATCGGTAAATATTGCTGATATTTAAATGAAAGGCCCTCAAAAGTAAGGATGAGGTGTTTGTTTGTTTGTTGAAATTTTGTTTATTTATTTGACAGAGAGAGACAGTGAGAGAGGGAACATAATCAGGGGGAGAGTGAGAGGGAGAAGCAAACTTCCCTCTGAGCAGGGAGCCTGATGCGGGGCTTGATCCCAGGACCCTGGGATCATGACATCAGCTAAAGACAGACACTTAAGCAACTGAGCCACCCAGGCACCCCAAGAGTTTGTTTGTTTGTTTGTTTGTTTGTTTTAAAATATTTTATTTATTTATTTGTCAGAGAGAACACAAGCAGGGAGAGTGGCAGGCAGAGGCAGAAAGAGAAGCAAGCTCCCTACGAAGCAAGGAGCCTGATGCGGAACTTGATTCCAGGACGCTGGGATCATGACCAGAGCCGAAGGCAGCTGTTTAACCGATTGAGCCACCCAGGCGTCCCTCAAGAATTTGTTTTTAACTATATTTTGCTGTCAGAGTTCATATCAATACCATCTTACTTTTTTTTTTTTTTTAAGATTTTATTTATTTGACAGAGAGACCCTGAGAGAAGGAACACAAGCAGGGGGAGCGGGAGAGGGAGAAGCAGGCTTCCCGCTGAGCCGGGAGCCAGACCATCTTACATTTTTACATCATTACATTCTTACATTCTTCAGGATGGCTTATATCTGCAAAATTCCAGCTCTTTGAAAATCTATACATAACAAAGAAATACATGCCTGACTTATGGATCAAGTAACCCAAAAATACACAAATAAAGCTCATTTTTCTTTGTATTGATCATTTATTGAAATCATTAAGCTTTACATTAAACACCTGGCTTTCAGAATATGTTTGGTAAGATGGTATCAATTTTTAAAAATATAATAAAGCCATAAATAATTGTTAAAATAACAGATTTTTCTATTAGTTAAAAAACAATATCAGAGGCATGATTACATATTTACTGTAAAGCCTTTTGTGACCTTTTTTGGTCACAGACTACCCTACAGTACAAATATTGGGAATGTAAGAAATAATTTAATATTTCGGAATTGTGTTCCTTTGGGAAGTAGCTATAAGGCTTCTAGCAGATTTAATCACAGTGTCTTTGGCTGGCCTGTAATTTATTAAGCATATTCCCTGGTCAACATAAAGTTAGAAACATTAGCTTCTTGTAATAAGTCAGGCAGGCTGTATGTATAATGTGCATAATATGTTCGATAAAATTATTTTTTACATTTTGCACAGGATTTCCATTTATTGAAATGTACTTTCCTGAAAGAGAAAAAATAGATTATTGCTGTTTCTCATCTTTCCCTAGAATTTTCAGTCTTTGGGAACTCTGGTTATGAAATACAAAAAGAATGAATAGAATACTTGGCAGTTTTAGAGATACCAATTGTGTAAGAATGCCAGAAACAAGAGATACCATGGGAAAGGCAGACTTCGACAATGGAATTAAGCTGTGGAGAAACTTTCATAAATAAATACAGAATTATGTTTTGAAATGACCTAGTTCCTTTATGATTGTTATATGGAGATCAAAGCATCTAAGACATTATTTTTTTTTAATGAAAAGGAGGTGAGAAATGGAAACAGTTAATTTCCTGTAATGTAGGAGTTGTGTACTGTGCTAAAAGTGGGAGTATTTACCATAAATTAGTTTGATTTCTAAAGAACAAAAATTAACTCAATATTATAAGAGTGTTCAAATGAGCTTTGGTGAAAAATCCTTCTTTTTTCATGTGTATCTCATTTTCCCCCCATGAATTCAGGTACACTCATTGCAGATGTTGGAAGAACAGAGTGTAGGTAAAAGGAAACACTGCATTCCGTAGTCTATATTTCATCCAGAAGGGAGAGAGGTAATAAGTGTTGTGTTGTTTGATAACTATAACCAGGAGGTGGTCTTCCCAGTGTACTATTTAAAAAGCTACCTAGGACTCATCTGGGTTCAGTGAAGCATAATGCTATGATCCACTAGTAATGTCCAAAGATACAAGTGAAAAGAGTGGCTTTTTTTTTTTCTTTTGCTGATTATTTGCCATTCCTGACTTAGAACATTGCTGGTTTTCATGAATCTTAAAACTTTCATGGGACAATCATTATTTGTTATTAATAGCTTTCTACATCATCCAAACTCAGGGTTTGGAAAGATTCAGCTTTTAGAATTTCTTGTTGTATTGTAACTGCTAATTCTTATGTTGTCCAAAGACTGTGATTTTGGTGATGCAATAGAATGGTGAAGTGAAAAAGCCAAGAGTGTCTTGATGGTAAAAGAAGAGAAATCCCTCTGGAATTTCTCTCCTTTTACCCTGTTATGAACCAATCCCCATCCCCACCCCCCCCACCACACTTGCCATTTTCTTTGATCACTCTTCCTTTCTGAACAGTATTATTTTAAAATGTTCTTATCTTTGAAGCAGCTAAATTTGAATTGATGTATGCAGCATATCAGTTCCAAGTTTATCAGCAAATACTCAGCAGGAAGCTATCCCTCAGAAGTGCACTTCGGGTTACTGGCAGCCACTGTGTTGTGAGAGCCAACCTTTCTTATTCCTTAGTTAAATGATGCCATTTGGAAAGACAAATGCGACTGTAATTCCTGTTGAGTTGGGACACCAGTCTTCATCGAGCACACTATGATTTCATGAAAGCATAAATCAGGCTCACAAGATAAGTATCTGAGTCAGCTGTTCCAGTTTTGTATTGAATCTAATTAAAAGCATGAAACAAATGCTTGTCACACATTCTGTCTCATTGAACAATAAATAAATAAATATCAAGACAAAGCCTGGGAAGATGGGGCAATTGGAATGACAATAGGGAATTTTATTCAGAGGGGCCTCTGTCGGCTATCTGCCATCCAGAAAAATCAGTTTGGCTAAAAGTAGCGTTAAAATATGTCAAATGCTGAAAGATCCAAGTTAGGACTATGAGAAGCTATGAGGACGGACGGCTGTCAAATAAATCATAGCTGTATCTAATGCTACAGTCAGGCTAGGAGAATATCTCTGGTGTTTTCTTCATTCAGGACACAAGTGAGTATTGAAAATACTTCTGCGTAATGGAGATTATTATGTCAGAACGCAGGGAAATATGGGATCGAGAAGTACAAAAATTATTTTGGAGGTGTAATGACTTTTTAAAATCGGGCCTAGGGAAGAAAATATTCAGTAGGCTAATAGCTGCATACCATATGCTAGGGGCTCTAATAATTTACTCCAGCAGGGAGAGCACAACTGGAATAGCAGCTGCACCTAGAATCACCAGACCTGGTTAAGTTTATAATAACCACCTGTGTTCTCCAAGAACCCCCCATCCCCCTTTTTTCCCTGTGTTTGACAAACTAGAGATTCCTATGACTTTTTTATTTAAATACAGCATTTTTAAATTTAAATAAGTATTTGATTGGGAGAACGACTTCTAGGGCTAGACTTGGCCCTTTTTACCAGAACAGCTTATTTGGGTTAGCAGTCTACTGAGATGCTTCTGCCTGTTGCCCAGGTGGTCTGGTGCTAGCCAACCATATAATCAAAATGCAAGCTGGATGCTTTTAACAGAAAAAAAAAGGGGGCACCAAGAAATAACAAATTAAGATTATGTAATTTTTAGAGCATCATTAACTAATGAATACATTTTATTCTATTGCTGGACTTACAGTTCTTTTCCAAAACATTTTTCAAAAATATAATTATTTGTAAAAATTTAAAATTCTATGTCTGTATATAGTATCAATTACTTGGCTATATAAATTGTAAAAAGAAATCATGTAGAGAGATGCCTGCGTGGCTCAGTCGGTTAAGCGCCTGTCTTTGGCTCAGGTCATGATCCCAGGGTCCTGGGATAAAATCTGTTATGGAGCTCCTTACTCAGTGGAGAGCCTGCTTCTTCCTCATCTCCCTGCTTGTGTGCGCAGTCTCTCCCTCTCTCTGACAAATAAATAAATAGCATCTTTAAAAAAAAAGAAATCAAGTAGAATAATAATTATTTGGGGAAGTTTTATCCATTTGATATGTAAGCATTTCCGCCCAATTATTTTCAAAGGCACATACTATATTTTCAACTATAGCAAGGTACCATTTTAAACTAACATTTTACAAGTTAAAATTCATCAATATTGTTTCAATGACTTGTGATTTATGATTTTGTATGTTCTTACCATTTTGCCACGTTTCAGATGTTGTAACATCATAGAACCTCTCAGGTTCATCCCATTTGTGTTCAACATCATCTTCCTAGCAACAGTTTTGCATGGCATTACTTTGACGTCATCCGGTGCTGCTTGGAAGTTTTTTGCATCTTGCAGGCTCCAGCATGGAACCAGTACATGAACCAGTACAGCAAGCGGCTGGTGTTGGCAGGGTCATCGCCTCTTTCTTCCACTCTCACTGGAGGCTTGGAAGGATGAGGTATTTCTAGCTTCTCATGTCCAGGCAAACTTGTTTTATCAGTGAATGCCATTATGCTGTCCTTGAAGTGGAGGTGTTAGATGCATAATGTCTGAAACACATTGGGGAAAAATATGCAAGTTTTTTCTGGTCATCTAGCAGATTTAACCATGCAGTACAGTAAGAACTCAACTTACTGCACACGCTTCACATACTACTACTAGATGAGGCAGACTTCTCAAACACTTCCTGATTTATTCTACTGAAAATATTAATAATGTGTTCCATACTTTATTAAAAATGAAAAATTGTGGGGCACCTGGGTGGCTCATTGGATTGGGCCGCTGTCTTTGGCTCAGGTCATGATCCCGGGGTCCTGGGATCGAGTCCAGCATCGGGCTCTCTGCTCAGCAGGGAGCGTGCTTCTCCCCCTCTCTCTCTCTGCTTGCCTCTCTGCCTACTTGTGATCTCTGTCTGTCAAACAAATAGATAAAAAATCTTTAAAAAAAAGAAAAATTGTGGACAAATTCTGAATCTCAGAGTACACTGGGGGGCAATAAGTGTGAGTCACTGTCTTGGGCTTATAGGGACTTTTGGCAACAGATAGGAAGTGGGTAAATAATCATGTTTATGGTTCCATTGGGTCTACTGTTAAATGTTGCATTGTTTTAAACCTCCATTTGCTACCTTTGGGAAGCAGATCCAAGTTTGATGGGACCTGAAGCTTATATAATTTGAAGAGTCTTCTTAAGAAAAAGAAAAAAATTCTTTATGTTTACATATTTTTTTTACTTTTAAAGATTTTATTTATTTGAGAGAGAGAAAG
The DNA here is from genome assembly GCA_004024625.1 of Mellivora capensis. Taxonomy (NCBI): domain Eukaryota; kingdom Metazoa; phylum Chordata; class Mammalia; order Carnivora; family Mustelidae; genus Mellivora; species Mellivora capensis. Next base: position 38,787 of record PISX010014888.1, on the reverse strand, counting down.
CAAAAATGGAGGGGGAAAAGGCAAGGGACTCAGCAGGGAGACTGACATGGGGCTCGAGCCCAGGACCCTGAGATCATGACCTGAGCTAAAGGTAGCCACTTAACTGACGGAGCCACCCAGGTGCTCCTATGTTTACGTATTTTTTAAAAAGAGTAACATACTACTGGGTCCTCCAGTGCTTCTAAAGTTAAGACCCTAAAGCTTCCAAGGTCCTCTACTGTTGACAGTAGGGGTTGTCTGAATCCCCAGGAATTGGGTTTGTTTGGAAATGGTGAGTAGAAGAGAAGAAAAGGTGTCATCGAAGGACAAAGTAGAGAAATAAGAGGAGAATAATTTTGTGGATTATTATTAGGGGGATAGTAAGGTGAAAAATCCAGGGCTCAAATGCCAAACCATCTAATTCAGCTTCATAATTTAGTCCTTCCTAAAATGTAGGCATTCTCTTTACCAAGTTGCTTAGGGTCTATCAATTGGCTCGTGTATGGGAATTGTACGTGAGGCCTAGACTCTGTATCGTGTTGGCTTAAATCAGTTCTCTGTTCATAAAACCTGTAGTTTTGCTGTTGTAACTAAGATTCATGTATGTTTGGAACTGCACAAAGCAAGGACTGAAGCTCCACCCGCCTTCTCACTTTACACTCCTCGGATGCCTGGCTCTGACACCTGAGGAAAGGGGTCCTTCTCAACCCATGCTTGCAGCTCTGAGAGAACATACTTGGGAGGTCATGGAGTATTAAAAATCCACAAACTATCCCAAACTGCTGCTACTAGAAACAGTGTCAGTGCCCTAGCGAAGAACCATTGCTATGTGAAGGGGACACAAGTAGGAAACGGGAGAAATGGCCTTCTTTTCTCTCTTCTAGCTTTCTAGTCTCCTACAGCCCTCCCTATTAGAAGAGCCTCCCCATAAGGCAAAAGAGGAATGTGGTGTGTGGGATCCCAGAATTCAGGATAGAGGGGCCAATTTATGACTGAGAGATATTGGCTTCATAATGAGTACATTGTCAGAAGTGGATGTACTAAGTCACTGTTCTGGAATTAATTTATTCCCTGCACATATATTCTTTAATACCTACCATATACCAGGAACTCTAGGGATGAGAGCAGTGAACAAAACAGATTAAGTTTCTCCCTTCATGGAGTTTATAGCCTAGTGGGGAAAGGATAAAAATAGCATAATTTAACAAATGAGAAGAACATTTCATTCTATTACCTTAAGATTACTATCTCTGCATATGAATTTTGGGAGACACAAACAATAGACCACAGTAGCTTATATTTGCACCACCTACTTCTGGCACCACCCAGTTCTATATTAAGATATTTGGTTACAAGCCATAGACACTAACTTTAGCAAAAAGAAAATCCACAAGATTGAAGAGAATGCTGGAGAAATCAGCTTAGAGAGTGCAGAAACCAAGTATATCTTGGTTATTTTTGAGACAGGAAGAGCTTAAAAGTCTCATTCATGTGCCATTGCTGGACTACGTAAGCAAAATCTTGTGCCGCCTCCTCCTTCTCCTCCTCCTCCTCCTTCTTCTTCTTCTTCTTCTCTCGTCTTCGTCTTCTTCTTTCTTCTTCTTCTTCTTTTTCCTGTCCTTATGGCACTGTACTTGGGATTCAAAACCCTAGGAGAGAAAGGACTCAGATCATGTATTCCTGCCTTACTTCTCCTAAAATGAGAAGAAAGATTTGCTTTTAAAACCACCTCATTTTAGATTTTGTAGGGAGGACAGAGATGTTTAATCAATTGTGCCACCAAGACAGCGCAACTGGGGAGATCACTACTCCAAGTGAAATTAGAAGGCTGTTGGGTGAGAAGTGGTTGCTAAGATGTACAAAATCACTCAAGTCAACTTCACCATTTGACTGCTGTTTCTATTAATCTAAATAAACTAGAACTGACTTGATATTACTTCCCAGTTTTAAATTCATACACATACATTGGAAGGAGAGTTATTACTATCTTCCCAATTAAGTAAAATAATCGAAGGATAAAATCACAATGCTATTTTCTCATCCCAGATTTTTCTTATACAACTATGTCTATACACACTGGGAAGAAGATACCAGTATGTTCAAGGTGTCCACAAGGAGTGTGTCCCCTATGTTCACCAATAAGCCCACTCTCTGTGGTGCTTGCTACTCCAGGGAGCATGGAGGAGCTTGCAGTGAACAGCCTCTGCATGATAGACAAGACATCTCCAGTTGGACTCCAAGATCTCTCCTTCCTCTCAGAGGGAACAGTTCTGACGCTGAGTAGCCATTATGTTGTTAGAGCTGCATGGTGTTATGTGTGTGGCAAGTATATATTTGAATACCTTTGAGTAGGTGTGGATAGGATAGTCCTCTCCCCTTTAGTAAGGATATCCTCTCCCCTTTAGTATGACACTACTATAAAGATGCCGATAATCCATTTTCCTTATTTTTTTAAAGATTTTATTTATTTATTTGACAAAGAGATCGAGAGAGCACAAGTAGGCAGAGAGGCAGGCAGAGGGAGAGGGAGAAGCAGGCTCCCTACTGAGCAGGGAGCCCAATGCGGGGCTTGATCCCAGGACCCTGGGATCGTGACCAAAGCCGAAGGCAGACACTTAACCGACTGAGCCACCCAGGTGGCCCTTTCCTTATGTTTCATACATGTTGACGAAGCAGTTCTTTTATTTCCTCACTGCTGGGTACTCAGACATCCATGACGTGGCCAACGGTGAAGTCAAGGGACAGACACTAACGCTATCTCAAAATCACGACATCCTTCTTTATCTAACAGCTGTTTCAGTGGTTCAGGTTACTGGTACCTGTCTTCTTTTTTTAGTATGACTTTTCCTAAGAAGGTTTTGTCTTTATACAAGTAGGCTTCTGACGGCTCATTCATCAGTTTTCCAATCACTGTTTACCAACACTCCCAATTGATGTTAGTGCATCCAAAGTCAGCCTACAGAAATAAAACAGTGTTTTTCATTAATTCATGACCTGTAATACCAATTATTTGAACTGAACTCTAAGACCAGAACTCTAGTTGCCTAAAGCTACTTTAGGCTCTGGTAATTTGTGAATCTGTAGGTTTCTGACTTTTTGAACTGCCCTTGGGATGACTAATTTGCCTTATTTCCAAGTCTTGCTATTCCTGAGCAGTTTGGTCAAGAAATGGTCCTGGATGAATAACTTGATTTGTATCGTTTAACTACATCCAAGTCTTCTGATGAATAAGGGTCTTTCATTAATCTTTTACACACTTAAAGACCTAAATATAATCTATTATTAATTTTGTCAACTTCTAAAACATAATAAACTGCCACTTCAGTTTCTACTAAAATGTTATCTGTTTTAAAGATATTGCTCATAAGTAGGACTTTTCTTACAAAATTCTATTTAGTGTCCATGTAATAATATACCAACATCTCTCCTTTTTTTCTAGAAAAGAAACATTATCAAACCTAAAATTTAGGGTGATTTCTCTCTTGCCTTAAGTCACTTAAATAATTTTCAATTATAACACTGACTGAGTAATTTCATTGCTGTTATATGATTTAGCATGAAATTACCCTGGTTCTATAATGCAGTACTTCCACACAAAATGTAGATAAAGATAAGAGAATTTTTTTTTTTTTTACCTGATAAGAATATCTCCTTAGGCCTTTAGTCAATTGTACTAAAAATAAGATTTGAAATTATTATTTAATTACTAATTGCTTAATTGTCTTTTGTTATGAATTCTTAACTCAAAGGGAGAAAATGTGTCTGTTCTGTTTACTCATAAACAATTTACTGAATAAGACTGGATGCCAATTATTGTTCTAAATCATGGAGACACAGCAGTGAATAGACCCTATGGACTTACATTTTAGTGGGGGAGACATTTAACAAATAAGTAAAATATTGAGGATGCCACTTAGCATCTGGAGCAGTGGTGAAAATTGAAGAAATAAGAGGGGTTGCTTTTTATGTAAAATAATCAGGGAAAACTTCACTGAGAAGATCACCTAAATTAAACACCTATGGTGAGTTAAACACTGCACGTAGGAGAACAGCATTGGCCAGATCCTGAGACAGAAGTGTGCCTGGTGGACTTTAAGGAGAGTGAGGGCTGTATGGCTGAAGCAGAGTTTGGGGGAGGGGGAGGTAGGCAATGGGATCAGAGAATTAACAGGGTTTAAGAGGCCATTGTCAAGATTGTGGCTTTTAGAGTCCTCCCCCTAAGAGGATTGAGATTAGAGGAATGACCTGGCCTGGCTCCTGTTGTTAAAATGTTCACTCTGGCTGTAAAGTTCAAGTTGAAATTATAAGGAGAGAGTTGTGGGAAGTGGTCAGATTCAGAATTTGGAGAAAATAAGAACCGTTGACAGATTGGATGTAAGTTGGAAGTGAAACTAAGAAATCAAAGATAAAACCATGCTTTTTGTTTGTTTTTTTATCTGAATAGGAAGAATGTGTTTTAAATGTGTAGTTGGTTTCATAAGCGTTGTTTAAAAAAGATGGGTTAAGAAGCTTTTCTAAAAAAAAAACAAGTTTTGCCAAATAATATTCTTAGAGAACACATATTGAAGTATACATATATATTTCGTTAGTATTTTTCCACATATGCACATAATGTAAATAAAAAGTTTTGATGAATATAGTTAGAAAGATTGATGTACCTGTGAGTCCTTTGATGTGGGAAACAGATGGAACTCTGACAAAGGAGTCTACTAGACCTATATTAGGAAGTTTTATTAGTCAAGATCCTATCATGCAAAACTTGGCACACTCAGCAGATTAAACTGAGGATATTTTAATGGAAGGAGATATGGCATACAGAGATATGGACAAAGTTAAGGAGACCCGCAAGGATAGTAAAGCAGCCATATTGGAAGTAGGCACAGCAGGAAGGCATTACTACTCCTAAAGTGGCAAGAGGGAGAAAATTATTACTGAATGGACATAAGCTATAGCCATTAAGAAGGCAATAAGAGCAGTGGCCATGGAATAAAGAAGCTTAAGAAAGAACCATGCATGGTGGGGCGCCTGGGTGGCTCAGTGGGATGGAGCCTCTGCCTTCGGCTCGGGTCATGATCCCAGAGTCCTGGGATCGAGCCCCGCGTCGGGCTCTCTTCTTGGCGGGGAGCCTGCTTCCTCCTCTCTCTCTCTGCCTGCCTCTCTTCCTACTTGTGATCTCTGTCTGTCAAATAAATAAATAAAATCTTTAGAAAAAATAAAAAAGAAAGAACCATGGTAAGAAGGGAGGAAGTGGGATAAGGGGAGTAAAAAACTTATTCTTTTTCTCCTCTGGGAATTCATCTTTTACTGCTCCTTCCTATTGGCATTGAGAGAGGTCAGAGTATATAGGATCCTTGGTCATGCAGTCCATGGCTGTAGCCTGAAGGAAACATAGAGGGAAGAGAAGGGTAGATATTGAAACCAGAAGGACAAATAAAGAATATGCAGCACAGAATTTCATATTATTAAAGGAAGATCTGAACACCAAGATATACTAGGGCAGCTCTATGGAATTTTGTAGGAAAAACAAAGGATTGCATCTCTACCTTGTTATTAAGGAAAATTCTATTCCAGCTGCCCGTGTTCTTGCTTAGTTTACGCTGAATGCTCAGATTCTGGGAGAATAACTCCTGTGACCTGGCTTGAATCAAGTCTTGTTGATTGGAGCTGGATTGTAATCATGTGGAGTTGGGAAAAGGCTCTTATTCAAAGAAAAGGATTATAGACAGTCAGTATATGGCTCCCTTCTGCAATATTAAAATATTCATAGCCAATAGATATACCAAAAAAGAAAAGTGAGGAAAAGTAAGTTTCTCTAAAGGAACACCAATATTTCAGAATACAGGAAAATTGTTTAATTCATTTCTCAATTCCAGTAAGATCAAAGTTTGCCCTTCTGTGTGATTCTTTACCCTCCTTTTTCAGTTAAAAATTTATCCCTAACTCCAGGTCATTTACCTTAAAATTAAAACCTTTGTTTGCAAATTAATAAAACAGTATATGCTAAATCTATTAGTGCTAAAAATAAATAAAAATAAAACCTTTGCAAAAGTCTTAAGAAGAGGAGATGTGAATGGATCAGTGTAAAAGTAATGGTCACTATTGGCCTGGGTGAATAAGAGAACAAAATAGATAGGCAAGACCTTGAAATGTAAGGTTTTGTCAATTGCTAGAGTCAACCAGAATCACAAAATTTAACTTCCTTTAATCCAGTTTATGCATTCTAATTGATTCAGAGAAAAAAACAATAATAGTCTCATTTATAATAGTATGCAACTTCATTTCCAGACTTTCTCTGAAATTTCTTGCTAAAGAGGAGGAGAAAGTTAGCTCTGAGTGGCAGAGTTGATCAATGGCCTCTTTGTTGGTGAGGGTACCACCTCCTCTCTCTCAGACAATGGATCATGAGGTTTGGCCTTGGAAGTGGAAGGTCAAAACAGAACATGACTTTAAGAAGGAAAGTAAAATTCAGTGGTGAAGTGTTGCAAATTATTAACCCCAGTTTGTCTTGTTCATTCATTCATTTATTCATTCTGTCATCTGGCAAAGTAACATTTAATGATTTTCATTGCAAAAAAAATGTGGATTTGGAAAAAAATATATATATACTTCATACTAAAATAGGATGTACATTATTTCAGTTAGGAGCACAGGCAGTATTAGGGTCAACTGGATTGTGGTCAAGGGGTAGCTCTGCCTCATAAAAGCTATGTCAAATTTTTATGTTAGTAAGTTTTCCCATCCTAGTGTGCAAAATGGAGACAATATTTGCCTCATCAACTTTAACTGAGATTTCTGTGGAGCACATTGAACAGGGCCCAATACAGAGTAAGCTGGTATAAATAAAGAATATCATTTTCCTTATTAAATAATTGAAATTACCATGGAAGTTTTTTTCCTTGATTCTGTTACTGTGGTATGTTACATTGAATGATTTTGTGTGTGTGTGTGTGTGTATTGAACTAATCTTCAGGAATAAATCCCACTTGATCATATATATAATTCTTTTAAAATGACACTGAATTTGTTCCATTATTATTTTGTTGAGGACTTTTGCATCAATGTTGATAAGGAATCTTGGTCCATGTTTTCTTTACTTTTGGCATATTTATCTGGCCTTGGTATCAGGGTCATGCTAATCTCATAGAAGGAGTTAGAAAGTAGTCTGTCCTCTTCAGGTTTTTGGAAAAGTATGAGAAACATTGGTATTCATTGTTCCTTAAACATTTGGTAGCATTTACCAGTGAAGTCATCCGTTCTAGGGCGTGTTTTCCCTGGGAGACTTTTTATTGAATCCTCTTACTAGTTCTAGATCTGTTCAGATTTTCTGTTTCTTCATGATTAAGGTTTTATGTTTCTAGAAATGTGCCCATTTCTTTTAGGCATACAATTGCTCATAGAACTCTCTTATAATCATTTTTATGTTTGTAGAATCAGTAATAATGTTCCCATTTTAATTTCTGATTTTAGTAGTTTTAATTCCTCCCCAGTCCATCCAGCTAAAGGTTTGCCAGTTTTGTTGATCTTTTCCAAGAACAAACTTTTTAAAAAAGATTTTATTTATTTATTTTAAAGTGAGACAGAGCATGTGAGCTGGGGGAAGGGCAGGGGGAGAGGGAGAGAGAATCTCAAACTGACTCCTCGCTAAGTGTGGAGCCCATCGCAGGGCTTGATCTTACCATCCTGAGATCATGACCTGAGCCTAAACCAAAAGTTTGACACTCAATTGATTGAACCACCCATGCGCTCCTCAAAGATCTAAATTTTGATTTTGTAATTTATTTCTATTGGATTTTTTTTTTGTTGTTCTCTATTTCATATATCTTTGTTTTAATCTTTATTATTTCCCTCCTCCTAATAGCTTTGGGTTTAGTGCTTCTTTTTCTAGTTACTTATGTTGTAAAGTTAGGTTGTTGATTTGCGATCTTTCTTGTTTTTTTAATGTAAGCATTTATGGCTAAAAATTTCCCCCTTGGCATTGCTTTCACTGCTTCCCATAAGTTTTGGTATGTTTTGTTTTTGTTTTCATTAACCTTAAGTATTTTCTAGCTTATGATTTCTGCTTTGATCCATTGGTTAAGAGTACGTTGCTTAATTTCTACAAATTTGTGAGTTTTCTAGTTTTATTTCTGTTATGGATTTCTTCTTTCCAGTGTGGTCAGAGTAGATGCTCTGTATGCTGTCTACTTTTAAAAACCTATTGAGGACAATCTGTGGCCTACCATACTGCTTATTCTGGAAAATGTCCCATGTGCACCGGAGAAGAATGTTTATGCTGTTTGGTGTTGGATACATTCTATATATATCTATTAGACCTAGTTGGTTTATTGTGTTGTTTCCATCCTCCATACTTTCTTTCTCTTCTCTCTGGTTGTTCTCTCTATTATCAAGAGTAGGTTACTGAAGTGTTGAACTATTATTGTAGAACTATCCATTTATCTTTTTAATTCTGTCAGTTTCTGCTCCATATATATTGATAGTCTGACATAGGTGTGTAGATATTTATATTTGTCATATCCTCTTGCTGTATTGAATCTTTTATTAATATATAATGTCCTCCTTTGTCTCATACCTTTTTTTAAATAAAGATTTTATTTATTTATTTGACAGAAAGAGAGAGATCACAAGTAGGCAGAGAGGCAGGCAGAGAGAGATACAGAGGGGAAGCAGGCTCCTTGCTGAGCAGAGAGCCTGATGTGGGGCTGGATCCTAGGACCCTGAGATCATGACCCGAGCTGAAGGCAGAGGCTTTAACCCACTGATCCACCCAGGCACCCCTCATACCTTTTTTATTTAAAGTCTATTTTTCCTGATATTAGGACAGCTACCCTGTTCCTTTTTGATTGTTATTGTATGGGATAACTTTCTCCATCCATTCACTTTCTAACTTTTCCATGTTTACTTTGTACCAACTTGCAAAATTCTGTTGTCAGTTACAACAGTTAAGCAGTTCATTCTTCTGTGTCTGTAGGGAGACAATATTATCAACTGCAAAAACCACGTGTGGCAGCCACACTGGGTGTGGGTGTCTCGTTGTGACATTAATAGCTCCAGTGTTTCACATGAAGCATGATACTGCCAGTTGCTTTCCAGATAGATAGGCAAGTCTGCCTGTGCGTGAGACACAGAGAGCCTGGGAGGTCGCCTGCAGTGCACTATTCCTTACGCGTTCCTTACCATTGCCTTCTTCCACAGAAACAGCTCTGACTCTCTTTTCCTATGTGTGAAATGTGTTTAACATATCTACCCCACCAAGAGGACTAGAATGTTTTTATCTTTGAAATCTTTAAGTTTCACTGAGAGTTTTCCAATAAGCTGTCAAACTTCAAGCCACTCATCTATCTTTTTTGTCTCATTTCACATGCACTTGCGTCTGCTGCATAGAGATTTTATTTTAGTTTCATATTAATCTTCTGCTGCTGTCTGCAATTTGATCTTAAGCAGAGTATTAAAGGAAACAGAGAACATTTTAAAAGATGTGTGATCCTTGTATGTACTGAGCAGCTCCCGTTACAACCACTGATGGGACATTCTCATGAAATGGACCCATAAGTGGTAGGCTTCTCAGTCATCAGATTCCTCTGGGGTTCAAGGCACTTTGACATCATGGACATCTAATGACATAGAGTCAGACATGATGGTGGTCCTAGTTCTAAGATGACTGGAAACAAAACAAAACAAAACATGCTAATTTAGCCCAGTGGATTTCAGCCTGAGAGACTTTTATCAATGAGCAGACATGGAATCTTGCTAAAAGAACTTATCCTCAAAATTTAGGCCTGTTCTGGGGGAGGGGGTACACCTATGTCTGAAGTGCCTTAGGAGAGGGATGGGATGATGGAGAAAAGGAAGTGACAATAGGAAAGTAAAATTTAGGTCTGGGGTTGGGGAGTGTCAAGATAAAGAATTGCAGAGCCTAACTTAGCTCTTATCTGTAATTCTTGTCTCCCCAATCCTGCTCCAGCAAATAATCAGTCCCTGATTTCTAACTTGATCAGAAACCTTTTCTGACTCATGCTAAAAGTTCAGAAATAAAAGAGAAAATTAAATAATGGAAGAAATTCATCCATTCTAGCCCCAGAAATCTAGTTTTATGATTAGGTCACATTTTATTTATTTATTTATTTTAAGATTTTATTTATTAATTTGGCAGAGAGAGACACAGCCAGAGAGGGACTGACTAGAAGCAGAAGGAGTGGGAGAGGGAGAAGCAGGCTGAGCAGGGAGCCCAATGCTGGGCTCCATCCCAGTACCCTGGGATCGTGACTTGAGCCAAAGGCAGAGGCTTAATGACTGAGCCACCCCAGTTGAGTCACGTTTTAAAATATATTTGCCGGTTCTGTCTGTGTGTCTGTCTGTGTCTCTCATGGCTTTCATTCTTTTATAGCTTTTCTTCTGTTTTAATCTTCTTGCAAGCTCTAAGTTTTTTAAATTTAAGTCTACATTCTAAATAACTTTAAATCAACAGCCTGAAAGTCAAGTGAAGAAACTTGACTTTTCTCTTGCTGACATCTTTTAAGTTAATAAATGGATATAACATACACATTCTCAAAACTTAAAAAACAATGTATTTTTCTGAGAGTTTAAATGAATGATGGTGGCCTAAACACTGTACCTGGGGCAAACGATGACTTGTGACCCTACATAGACATTTCTTTGTTGTATTCTGAAAGCATGTTTTAAGTAATTCTGTCCTGTTAGTTTAGTATGGACATCAAAACTGAGAAAAATTCTGACTCATAACTGCCTGGTCATGATTAAGATTAAGCTGAAATAGAACAAATAAAAGGATTGGCTAGAAGAAAAGAGAAACTGACTTAAACTCAGTTAGCATAACATTTTAGATGGTATATTTTTAAATTATTATAAAATTTAAAATTTATGTTAAAATATACATTGTCATACCCATGACTGAAAATAGAGTGATTGGAGGAGCGAGCATGCAGAATAAGAGAAAAGTAGGGAACATCTTTAGTCTAATAAAGAAAAGCTGCCTGAGTAATCGGGCCTTTCTTAGGAAAAACTGTGCTTTAGGCAGTGTTTGTTTTTATCCATCCCTTAGGCTTCCTTCTGTCCTTGGCACCTGGTATCCTTATATGACCCCTTGGATTTCCAGAGTCCCTACTCGACTAGATCAGAGCACTATATTGTTCCTAGTTTCCCCATTTCTTACCATTGAAATTTGGCCACCTATACTTACTTCTTAGGGCTCTGGTTTTTGATTAGTTGAAAACAGATGGTGTCTGAGTCAGGATGGAGCTCACTGAAAAAGGAGATTTCGCATAGACTATGGTAAGTAGAATGGGAAGGGGAATCTTACAGAATTAGAACAGTGAGGCCTAATGACTTCTTGTTTTTGCTGCTTTCCACTTTTTTCTCTGTTCTCTGTTTCCTTTCTCAGGCTGTTAACTCCTCCTGAGGGCCTCCAGTTGTCTTCTTTTGCCTTTAGCCTTGCTTCTCCCATTGTTAATTCCTTTACTGAGGCTCAGTTTATCAGGAAGGCACCTGGATCGACCCCACCCATTACCCCCAACCCCATCCAGGTCATTGGTTGCCAGTGAGCCATGGACGCCCTCCGGAGGTGCTCACTCCTTTCCTCCCAAAGTGTGTCTATAACTGACAGAAACCCATTAGATTCAGAGACTCTTGGCAGGACAGGATTTCCTTCAAAGAGGCTGTGGGCAGGAAGGCAATGCTTGGATCTGGAGCAGATGTTTTGGGACATTTGGGAGTCTTGAAGCTCTGACTCTGGGGCTGCCCTGCTGAGTGATTGGAGAGTTTGGCAGCATATCCTGCTTCCTTTAACTAATCTGGTGTGTCTGAGAGACACTGAGGGGATCGGAGGAATCTCAGAATGCTTTCCTCAGCATCAATAGCACATTTAAAGTCTCTCTTGAGAATACATTCCCCCTTCAGAAATGGTGACTACGTTCTGCCTAAATTCCCAGACATTTTGGCTTCCTGACGAGGTGTAGGTGAACACTGACCAACATGCATGCCTCTTAGTGTGTTTTATCGATTGCGTAACTTATCTAAAAAGATAGGTCAGCTCTGGTGAGTTTTCCCTAACACATTTTTCTCAGTGTTGGCAGCTGGAAGATTGCTCCCATGTGTGTCCATGCGAATGGCCTTGGGAAGAAAGAAATCCCATCTCCTGCTTAAGGCGCTGGGGAAGAATAAACAAGGATAAGTGTAAGGAGGCCAGTTGTCTGTCCCTTGGTGTCACATCTTCATCTGAAAAGCGCCAAGCAGCTGAATACTCGCGATTACCCAGACCTAGTCCCTTTCGCGGTCGGCCTTCTTCCAACACACACACACACACACACACACACACACACACCCCTTCCCTTTTACTCATGAAATTTATTATCCATTATCAAATTTACTTTCTTATGTACATCTAGCTTTACACGTGAATTTTGTGCATGCAGAGACAGCCTCTCTCCCTTTTCCTATCTAACATGGTTCAAACAGGCTTTCAATGTGACAATGCCTCAGTGAGTTTCAGGGTGTTTGTTTCTTTTGGCCGCACATACATCAGCTAGCTCAGTCTTTCTCTGTCTCTTTGCGTCTCTGTTTCTCTCTCTCCTCTCCCGTGCAAACATGCACCGAGCGTCTCACAACATGTACAGCTAAATGTCTCGGAGGGCTCCCGAGTTCAATGTCACGCTGGGCAGAAGTGGAGCAAGAGTGGAGGTAGAGTGCGCGCTGTGCGGGCGGGGAGAGACCCTTTCCGGCCAGCAGAGGGCAGCCGAGGGGAGGCGCTGGCGCGCGAGGGCTGAGCGAAGCCTCGCCTCGCTCGGGCAGCCTCAGCCTCAGCACCAGCCGCGGCGGAGCCCGGAGCGCAGCCACTGAGGGCAGCGGCGGCGGCGGGAGCGAGGCGCGCAGGGAGCAGCGGCGCGGGCGGGAAGCAGAAGCCGCCGCCGCCGCCGCCGCCGCCGCGACGGGCAGCCGGGCTCGGCGGCAGCCAGCTCGGGCCGCTGCCCGCTTCACTTCGTGCCCCCGGCGCCGGGCGGCCGGAGAGTCTGGAGCCCGCGCCGTCGCCGGCCGCGTCCCCCGGGCATGGAAGGAGGCGGCAAGCCCAACTCCTCGTCCAACAGCCGGGACGATGGCAACAGCGTCTTCCCCGCCAAGGCGCCCGCGACGGGCGCCGGGCCGGCCGCGGCCGAGAAGCGCCTGGGCACCCCGCCGGGGGGCGGCGGGGCCGGCGCGAAGGAGCACGGCAACTCGGTGTGCTTCAAGGTGGACGGCGGCGGCGGCGGCGGCGAGGAGTCGGCCGGGGGCTTCGAGGACGCCGAGGGCCCCCGGCGGCAGTACGGCTTCATGCAGAGGCAGTTCACCTCCATGCTGCAGCCCGGGGTCAACAAATTCTCCCTCCGCATGTTTGGGAGCCAGAAGGCGGTGGAGAAGGAGCAGGAAAGGGTTAAAACTGCAGGCTTCTGGATTATCCACCCTTACAGCGATTTCAGGTGAGGACTCCCGGTCGCCGCCCCACCCTGCCTTCCGGGCGCGCCCTCCAGCACGCTTCCCCGCGCCTGGGGGGGGCGCCCGGGGACTCGGAGGGAGGGGCTGCCGGCGGGCGGGCGGGGGGTGGCGCTGCGGGCGGCTTCCCCTCGGGCTGGTCTGGCTCGACTCCTCAACTAGTTTCCGCCGAGGGGGGTGGGATGGGGCGCTCCTGTTGCCCGGGAATCCCAGGGAGGCTCGCTCGCCTCCTTTGCCTCATGAACTTTGGGGACACATCGGGGAAGAAGTCCACGGTGACCCCCAGATGGGAGGATGCTAAGTTGTGCCAGAAAAACTTTTACTTCGGAGAGGAGAGTGTAAGGAAGCGGCCAGAAAGTCGCCTTTGGGGTGACTCCCTTCCTCGCGCTGCTCCCCCAAAAGTGGGTCCCTCAGAAGGGGAAAAAGGCGCTCGTGAGGTGGAGGAGAGGATGGGGCAAGCGGAGGCAGTGACTCACAGGTCCTCGCTGCTCCAGCCGCTCTCGCCCCTGGGGAATGTTAATCTGTTTTTCATGTGCTTAGAGGCACTGGGCATCCTCAGCGCGTTTCTTCAGAATAGTGGCTGGCAGGCTGAGGAAGGGCAGTTTGCGCTTGGATAGTCCCTGACTGGAGATGTCAGCGGAGCAGGCGCTGCCAGGCTGGGCAGCGGCGTGGCAGGAAGCTTGAGTTCCCGAAACAGAGGCAGCGGGCGTTTCCAGAGCCCCCTTCCTCAAGCCGGGAGACACCCTTTCTTGACCTTGACTACAAGTCCGGTTCAGACGTCTCTTTCTCCGTTTCCCGGCTCCGGGAACAAGGGCAGAGAGCTGTCAGCTGTCAGGGAAGCCGCTTCCGAGAATTAAAATGAAGACGTCTCCCCACCTTATTTGTCGCCCAAGTATTCTTTCGGTTATAAGCGTGTTTAGAGATTATCAAATGAAGGTCGTGAAGTAGATCCTCTTATTAGCGTGCGCACACCCTGCAGCTCCCGAATAAGGTTGGGCTTTCCATCTAAAATGATAAAACGCAGGGTGGCATTTATTATTTATTTATTATTTAACTGAACTCTTTCGAAAAGGAATCAGTGGAAGGAGTAGTTGTGCGAACTCTGCAGTTTTAACAGACGTCTATTAAATAGCGAATAGAGCCACAGAAAGCAGCGATGCTTTGAGCTATGTTTAAGGGAAATTGCCATCAACTCCGTGCCTTGATAGGAGCTGTCCGCAGTTCTGAATGACGTTGGCCGTGGAAAACCCAACTCCTGCCGCACAGAGCCGTGGAGTGACTGTCTTCACCTTCTTTGAAATTTATATATCGTCTCAGAAATCAGTAGCCTCTATGATTAATGCATAGAGTGAATGGAATTTAGGAATTGTATCATTTTAAGGTTCTTATTTGCAAACACATGTAACAAAGTCCAAAGGAAGGCTTATAAAATCTAATGACCACTTGACATAGTCTGTGTCAAATTAAGAGTTGGGCTGACAGAATGTTCACAATAAGAGGATCTACTAAATAATCAAGCATGTTTCCTTCATCAGGAAGATATTTATAGAAGCAAACTAAAAAATGACCTTGCTTTAAGCTGTATTAGATTGTCATGTTCTTTAGAATTTTAAAGGTAACATCAAATGTAGAATGTTGTCTCTCCCTCAGTCCTCAGTGGAAATATGTTGCAACCTCTTACCTTTTTATCATGAAAAAAGTTTACATGGAAAGAGCCTTTAGTCTTAATAACAAAAGTAAGCGTGGTGTTTGCAGAAATACATGTGGTTCACTATTCACATGCAAATAAAATGCTATACTTTGTTTATTTAATTGTACCTCAATTAAGTGATCACTCTTGATTACTTATAATACTTTTATTTCTTGAATAATGTGAAAAGAGATTACTCTTTTCAACATGGTGGTATATATTAAATGATTAAACTTTCCCCACCTACTGGATAAAAACATTGGGCCAACTTTCAGGAATTGGAGTGATGCACTGGTATCTTTTGAATGAATGAAATTCATAAAATCAGAGATTCTCCACATTTTCTCAAGTGAGTCATCCGAGACAAAATATCTGTTTTAAAAACAAAAAAATGTTACTAAATAAATAAATTGAAATCAGATGATGGTTTATTTTTATCATACATTTCAAAGAAATGAGAAATGATTAAAAAGTGAGGTAATACTCTAAACATAAACTGCAGTGTGGAGTAGTTTGTGATATTTGATTTTCTCTTGCATCCCTGGAAAAAGGAAATGACAGACATAAAGTAAACAATGACTAGGTTTAGGTTTTTAACTGGAAGGTATGTGAAAAAAGATTTTAAAACTCGTAATTACAATATATATATCAGTTTTCTAAAACAAAAAACTAAGGAAGTAATTATGTACATACTTATTTGCATATGTTAAGACATTTAAATCTTATTACTTCATTAATATTTTTACGTGCTCTCAATACCAGTAGAAGATTTCTCAAAACCTTTAACACGTCAGGATAATGTAATGACAAAAGCAGAAATTAGAGAGATAAAATTCTAACAGTACTTTTTTTCCTAAAGGAAAAGCAATATGGGAATAATCTCTAACATAATAGAAGTGTTATGATTATGATCTGTTCACCTCAGGCTCCTTCCTGAAAAAGACACTATAAGGGTAGAGTTTTGCTATGATTCATACAATGCCACACTTACGTTCAGTAATAATTTAGCCACTGAGAAAGTGACACTCAAGAATAAATTTCCATGGAGGATGCGGAGACATGGGAAATAAAGATTTTTTTTTTTTTTTTTAAACTGGTACTCTCATAAGCTTTTGCATGGCCAAGGAAGTTTACTCCTTCTGCTCTTCGGTCAGCCCCATACTGCTGCATGCAGTGTGAGCCCGCTACACCAGGGCGTGTCAGGACTTTAACACTGTGCTGATGATCCCCTTTCCAGGATGACTTCCAGGGCAAGTCCCTTTCCACTTCCCTCTGGTGGCCGGGCTGTGCTCCCACTGAGACTCCCGCAGAGCTAGCTAGGTGCTTCTCTCACGTGCAGGCCCAAGAGAGCCACTGCTGTGTCTGGCAGGTAGTTTTTTCCTACCTCCGGTGTAAGTAGGGCAGAGGCTCTGTATTTCCCTTCTTTCTCAGGAGAAGATGATGTTAGAAACCTTCAGGGACTACAGAAGAGTCAACTATCAAATACTCCCAATACCATTAGAAATAACTGGGTGGCAGAAAGGGAAATGTGATGATGGAAGCAGAGATCACAGTGATGTCCCAGGAGCCAAGGAAGGCATTCAGTGTCTGACAGCTGGAAAAGGCAAGGAGTGGATTCTCCTCCAGAGCTTCCCGAAGGAACGTAGACTTTGATTTTATAGTCTCATAAGTTTTTGCTTATATCATGGTATATAATCCCCCAAACTAGGGAAAATACAGTTACTTAAAAAGTAAAATTACCCTGATCTTTGTGTAGTGTGGATGTGGTCTCAGTCTTGCTGAGTTTCATATGCACAACATACACAGAAACAAGTATCTAATTAGGAGCTTAAATGTGATTTTTTTGAGACCACTAACAGTGGTTATGTATTTATTAGCTAAAATTTTACCATTTATTTATTTAATAAAAAATTGACATTGGCATAGCCTTGTGCTTTCAGAGCCAGTCCATGGTTCCGGCACAATCATTCAGATGGTCTGGAAGAGTAGAGTATGTTTGCAGATGGTTTTTATTATTTGAGTAATTTACCTTGAAAGAATTTATCACCAGACTGTTTGCCATTTCAGGGATTCTGACATTATTTTTCTGGATCACAGTTATATAAGGGCTCTTTTATAGTTAATGCTCCTATTTCATATATATTGTCAGCCAACATCTTGCCTCTGGCAAGGGAGGAGATTTTATATCTTGACTTATTATTTCTCTTGCTTCTCATCAATTAGTGCGTATAACTGTAGGAAAAGCTTATTGTGTCCTAAGGACACAAGGACTCTAGAGATGAGAGTCACTTCCCAAAGTTGTTGCCCTTTTTGGCCTTGCTTCTCTGCCTGTGTTGTAGCCACAACAGTGGTGATGTCAGAGGTCACTGATGTGTTCATTAGTGGAGGGAGGCTTCACCCATATTACACAGTAAGTCAGAGAGAAACCTTTGTTTCCAGGAGCTTCTCAGGAAAAAACAATTCAACCTTCTGGGCTTAAGGACTAATTAGCCTACTGTTATGCTATCTTTGTGCTGAATGCAGTCTGCACTCTCCCAGCAATGCTCCTCTTATTTGCTTTGCATATCAACACAGCCAAAATTAACCTTAAGGATTTATTTTCTCTGTCAGGTGTACCTTTTTATATCTTATAAATTCAATTAAGTTTTTCTTAGTGGCTCTAGGACCAATTAAAGTGAAATTATTTGAAAGATTTGCAAGTATGAATTTCTTCCATTACTTTTTCTTAGTATACAAGTTACAAAGCTAAATTTTATTTAATGTTTCACTATTTCATTGCATTTGTTAGATATGACAGTCATATTATACTACTAAAATGTCTAAGAGAAGTTTTTCCTTCTTTTCTGAGCAACTTTCCCTTTAAACCTACTTTTAGGGACTTGGTATTAATTGAGAATCTTTGGACAGATTTGTTTTCAGCAATTCATATTTAATTATGCGGACTTATATTTATGAACTTGAATGTTGATGAGTAATGCAAGAATTTTAAATGCATTTGAACAATTTATTACTTATTATCAAGAGTATATTTAACAAAATCTAATTACAGTATATCTACTTGGTCAAAAACCACACACCGAAACACCAACACCAAAAAAAGCAATTTAAGTAGTATTTGTAATTCTGCATTATTCCACTTAATGAACTTATGTCCCAGAGTAAGAGGCAAGCAAAGTATATCTGATATGTTGCTCATGCGAACAGTTTGCCATTCTAAGTGTAATTCTTTTATTTAGAAGATAATTTACTTCATGACTTATAGACAAAAATTGGGCTAAGGGTGAGGACTTTCAAATATAGTTTCTTGTAATTACAATACAAATTGTGGTAGACCATAGTCCTACATGAAGAGTACTAAGTGTTTTCTGGGTCTGTGACAAATTTTCATTTTTTCATTTTCTATAAAGAAGTAACAAACTACGAATTAAGCTGACACTATATATTTTAGCAGCAGAGGTTGTGGTAATGAAGGAAAAAATCTGCATACACTAGGGAAAAAAACTATTTTTACTTGTACTAAGTATGTTTCTTCTACAAATCATTTTCTTTGTGAAGGCATCTTGATGTACAACTTACCATTATTTTTCCTGGGAAAAAAAAATCAAGGGACTATGGTGATGCTTCCTGGTGCATCCTGGAATTATCTTTGTTTTTGCAAAATAAACTGTCCTGGTGCTATTAATTCTCTGTGTTGTGTGTGTGTGTTGTGCATGTGGATAGAAACTATTCAAGGGACATCTGTATACAATTATGTGCACATAAGCATATATATTGACATTGATTTTTTTTTTTTTTAAGATTTTTTTTGAGAGAGAGAGAGCATGAGCAAGGGGAGAGGCAAAGGGAGAGGGAGGCTCCTTGCTGAGCAGGGAGCCTGACAGGGGACTCCCAGGACTCCGAGATCATGACTGGAGCCGAAGGCAGATGCTTAACCCACTGATCCATTCAGGCAACATTGATTATTTTTGAGTTGAGGGTTTATCTGACACATTTCACCCAAGTCTGAATAACAAAAATTGATGGGCTGACCCTTTTCAAGTTTATTAGTTAATTTGTCCATAATATCCTTGAATCATTTTACCTAGTAACTGACAACTCAGTTAAAGTAAAATAAAAGAATTATATGTGTCCTGGGTTTACAGTTGGGCCATCTTATCAACATAGACCTGTTTTTTATTTTCAAGACATTAGGTATAATGCTAAATTAGTAAGGCTAATTACACACATGCAGAATTAGCAACTATTTACAAATTTTATACATTCATGTTAAATAGTACTGCTGTGAACAACCTTGTGTGTTCCTCTTCATTATAAAAAGGCATAGTTCAGGGAATGGAATTACTGACTGAACATTTTACAGAGTCTGTCCATATCGACTTTACCAATTTAATTCTGCCACCAGTTGAGACACTTTTTAAAAATTATGAGTGAGGGGCACCTGGGTGGCTCAGTGGGTTAAAGCCTCTGCTTTCAGCTCAGGTCATGATCCCAGGGTCCTGGGATCGAGCCCCACATCGGGCTCTCTGCTCCGCTGGAGAGCCTGCTTCCTCCTCTCTCTCCCTGCCTGCCTCTCTTGCCTACTTGTAATCTCTGTCTGTCAAATGAATAAAATCTTTAAAAAAAAAAAAATTATGAGTGATGTAGGTTTACCAGCGTGGTTCATATTTCCGTTGAGATGTGCATAAGCAGTTTTAGGACAGAAAATCAAAACTGTATTCTAGTCATCATAGAGTGGGAAGAGTGATCTTAAAAAGCAAATATCATTTAATGCAAATAATATCACGCTGCTTAAAACCCTTCGGAGGCTTCCCATTACTTTTAGAGGACGTTTGAGCTATGAGATGAGCTACACAGTCTTGCACAATTTCGATTTATCTATGTAACCTTATCACCTACAACTTACTCCCTCACTGTTTTCTAGCCAGTTGGGTAAATTTTCAGCTCCTGCAGTAAGCTGAGTTCTCTCCCATCCCAGAGATTTTGATGTGACATTTAACCTCACTGCCTAAGATTCTCTTTTCACTTTTTGTCATTCTCCATCACAGTCTCCATCCATCACCACACATCCTTGTCCTTTGGCTTTCATTTTAATCATTATGATCACCCTCAACCTTTACCCATATTTAATTTTCTGAGTCTCATTTTATTGAAATTTATAATCATATATATGTCCCTTAGCTAAAATTTAAGTTCCATGATGTCTTCAATATTATTTAATTTTATATTCCTAATGCCATAAAAGTACACACAAGAGATTTTTCCCTGCTTAAATGTTCTCAGATGCATTATTTTTTAAACAGCTTTTTTGAGGGGCACCTGGGTGGCTCAGTTGTTAAGCGGCTGCCTTTGGCTCAGGTCATGATCCTGGGGTCCTGGGATTGAGCCCCCTCATGGGGCTCTCTGCTCAGTGGGAGACCGGCTTCTTCCTCTCCCACTCCCCCTGCTTGTGTCCCTCTCTCGCCGTGTCTCTCTTTCTCTGTCTGTGTCAAATAAATAAGTAAAATCTTTAAAAAACCCAGCGTTTTTGAGGTATAATTAAGATACAATTCTCACTTAAAGTGTATGATTGAATTCTTTCTTTTTTTAATTTTCTTTTGGTATATTCACAGAGAGTTGTACAACCGTTACCTAAATCAATTTTAGAAAGTTTTATCCAAGTAGGAACTCATAAATATCCATTAGCACTCATTTCTGTTTTCCTTCTTCCCTTCCCATAGCTCTAAGCAACCACCAATCTACTTTCTGCCTCTAGAGGTTTTTTTTTCCCCAAACATTTCTTTTCAATGGAATGACATGTAGTCTTTTGTTATTGACTTCTTTCACTGAGCATATTTTCAAGTTTCATCCATGTTTTGTAGCGTGGTTCAGTACTTTCTTTCTTTTTTTGCTGACAATTATTCTGTTGTGTGGATATACCAAATTTATCCATTCATTAGTTGATACACATCTCTACTGCTTCTACCTTTTGGTTATTAAATACTGCTGATATGGACATTCTAGAACAATTTCTTGTGCAGAGATATATTTTCATTTCTCTTAGAATTGAAATTACTGGGTCAACATAACAGACTTTTAACAAATATTATTGAATAAATGGAAGAAGAATTAGTCAGCAACCAGGAAGTGCACACACTTAATCTCAGCATTGGTAAATCCAGGTAAAGCAAGCTCTTTCTTTCCCTATAGCAATGCCTAGCATCTTCTCCCCAGCTGCCACCTGCAAGGACGTGTCACGACTATTACATCTCTGTCCAGTGCAGGTGACTAAATGGAACTGCAGGGAGGTTAAGCAGCATGAACATGGTGACATAGATCATTAAGAACTGGGCCAGGAATTCAGCTCTTCTGAATCTTAATTCTGTCACTCCAACTTTTACCTGAAAGGAAACAAGGCTACTAGTATAAATAATTTGAACCTGCAGGGAAACATTATGGATTAAACCTAATTATTTATTCTTCCTAGTTGTAATCATTCCAAAGAACTTTGAGAAGACACACAGATACAGAGATAAATAGAAGAAAGAGGAGAAAGCAGAGGAACAAGAGATCTCAAAAACATTTTGGGAAATAGAAGGCTTACGGAGAAATTATATTTTACTTCCACAGTCCTTCACCATTGAACCCCAGAAGTGTTTAGGATGTGAGGTACTTGTTAAGAAACAGTTTCCAAAAAAGCCAGGCCCAAACCAGGAAGATTAAATGAGGGTCTTCGTAGTGAATACAGAACTCTCAGTCTGGACATTAGAATGCTTGGAGCCAGGTCAGTTCTCCCCAAGCAGGAAACTAGAGAAAAATATATCCAATGGGAGACATTTCAAAGCCTACAAATTCTTATTCATTATCTAATGACTTTGCAAATGGCCTTACATATGTACACAGAGAATGTTACATTTTGTTGTTCTATCATCTAATATGATCTGTAAGCAAAAGATTATGAGTCTTTTGAGAAAAGTCTCCATTGTAAGAGAGAGAGACTAAATCAAAGAGCAAAAGAAAGTCCAGAGAACAGAGAGGCGTTTGGGCTTAAGGGAAATTACAACTTTATTTAAAAAAGTATCTGTGAATTGTATCTTCGGAAGATATTTTATGTATACAGTAAGATTATGCTATGAAAAGAGTATCCAGGAAGTAAAAAAAAAAAAAAAAAAAAAAAGCACTCAGGTGTAGTAAGTTGGCACATAGTTTAGGAAACCTCTCAGAATTAGGGCGAAAAAAAAAAAGAATAGAAAATATAAGCAAAATAAAGGATAATTTATAAGGTCAAAATCTATAAAAAGAGTTTCAGAATGAGAGCAAAGTGTTAAAATGGACATATGGAATTAACAGAGACATTTTAAACAAAATTTTCCAGATAGCAGGAAATGAAATGTCTTTTCTGAGAAACTCACAGAGCGCTCACAGAAAAGACCCCACCAAGGGGTATCACACAGAAGCTTCAGAACACAATTAAGTCAGAAAAAAATACTAAAACTTTTCAAAGAGAAATTTACATATCAAGAAGAAGTGGGAAAGCTACTGTAAGGTAAATGATAATGTAACAGTCTACAAAATTCTGGGCTTTAGTTTCCTCAGTTAAAAAATGAGGAAAATAATATATGTATCTTATCAGGTCATTGAAGTGATACATATTTTATGTTCATATTATAAATATTTTTATAGTATCTGGATACATAGTGCTTAGAAATTAATGCTCTGCACTTAATGTGTGTGTTAGCTATTATGAAATTAAAATTGTAACAATTAAAGAGTGTGAAGTATTTGAGAAAACTCTTTGTGCATACTTAACAACCTTTAGAATTCTTTAAAGCAAATGTGTCTGTGAAGGCAGGGCATGTAAGTGTTAGGCTGTTGTTTCTTTATCTTTGAAGTCTGGGCAACGGAAGCCCTGATGTACAATGGCAGTTTTTGTGTGTGCTTTTGGAAAACTTCTGATGCATCCTCTATCTGCAACATCTTCCGGATATACCATTATCATCTTCTGAGTTGGTATAGAATGCTACAGTATTGAACATTTAGGATAGCTTTTAGGGAAGATTCTGATGGCGTTGAGTTGCATGTATTCCTTCCAGTTAATCTTTATTTTCATCAGAAAGTGGCATAGTTAAACCATTTGGGATCTTATTTCAAATCAGTTAAATGTTATATATGAGCCAAATAAGATGATTCATAACTTGCTAAATTCTTTCATTTTTTTATTGTCAAATTTAATAGCCTGTGAAAAATGGTTATTTGGAAATACAGTTTAAGAAAGACTGCAAATTTAGTAGAAGAATTGTTTTTTAATCTTTTTTTAAACATAATTTTATAGCTGATGTCACTTACTACCCTTGCAGAATGTGTTAGCTTTGTTTTTTAAAGAGAATATACCTTATTAAAAATCATACACTTTGTGAGGTGCCTGGGTGGCTCAGTGGGTTAAGCCTCTGCCTTCAGCTCAGGTCAGGATCTCAGGGTCCTAGAATTGAGCCCTGTATCGGGCTCTCTGCTTGGCAGGGAGCCTGCTTCCCCCTCTCTTTCTGCCTGCTGCTCTGCCAGCTTGTGATCTCTCTCTCTGTCAAATAAATAAATAAAATCTTGAAAGAAAATTATACAATCTTTGTTTTTTTGAGAGATGTGAGCAGAGGCTGAAAAAAATGAATACTGAATGTTATATTAGTGGTACTGATAGGGAAAATAGTATTCCTTATTTTTTCTATAGAAGAGTTTTTCATTATTTAAATAATTATTTTTAAAGAGGTTCTTTGTTCTGAGCAATGAATTTGTTATTTGTTTTGAATAATCATGTAAATTAGTTTGAAGATTAGAGATGGATATATTATGTGATTCAGATTTTTTTTTTTTTGGTATAAAAACAGCAGAGATATATGCTGACACCACCTAGTTATGGTTGTACATGTATTGAATAATATAAATAACCCAAGAATTCTATTACCTGTAATTATTGATTACATTAATCTTTCATGCCTATCCATTTAGTGACTCTTAGGCTGTCAGGCTCATAGCATACTTTATGAATCAAATGAAAGCTGGGGATCCTCTGTCCTAGAAAAGTACGTATATTCACAAAATTTTGTGTGTGATTTCAAGAGGTTTGTGGTTCCCTGCAAGCACATTTAGTTTTGGATTCCAGGGTAAGAGTTACTAAACTATCTAATATTTTCACACAGAAATATGATACTAAAAACAATGGGTAGAAGATACCTAGAGACAGAGTCTTATTTGGACAAGCCATTTAAGAATTAGAACTGTAGCTAGAAAGACTTGTCTTGAGATGGAGAGAATTCCCTGTCAACCAAGAAGTTACTTCTGAGGCTAGATACTTGATCAGCAGGGATTGAATAGTTCTTGACAATGCAGTAAGGCACAAAGTTATAGCTAGAAACCTATTTGGAATGAGAAGACAATTATTTTTTGCAGATGATGTTTACCTGCTTTAAAAAGCTGATTAAACCAACTGATAAATGATCAAATTAACTGCAAAGTTCAGTAGGATGACTGATTATAAGGTAAATAAGTTAAAATATGTCAGCAACTTTCCTACATATTAACAACCATGATTGAGGATTTATAATAAGGAAAGAATCACTGACTACAAAAGCCAAAAATATAAACTCTATACCCACATTTGAAATAAAAAAAAAAACTTGAAAAAATTTCAAATCACTATATAAAAGATAAGTTAGGGGCGCCTGGGTGGCTCAGTGGGTTAAGGCCTCTGCTTTCGGCTGGGGTCATGATCCCAGGGTCCTGGGATCGAGCCCCGCATTGGGCTCTCTGCTCCGTGGAGAGCCTGCTTCCTCCTCTCTCTCCCTGCCTGCCTCTCTTGCCTACTTGTAGTCTATGTCTGTCAGATAGATAGATGGAATCTTAAAAAAAAAAAAAAAAAAGATAAGTTATACAACAAGAGTATTAATCAACTAAAATAGTTCAATAAAATCCATTCTCATCGGTTTGCAGTAAAATTAAATCCAAATAAGTTTAAGTTTATAAAAGGTAAAAACAACTGAAATCAGAGTTCCTAGAAAAGTATTAATCAATCAATTACTTATTAATGTTGCCATGAGGTATAGCTTTCCAATGTAGTACTCTAAAGACTGTGTAAAGTGTTGAAACCTTTCTGAAGGTCTGTTTGACCTTAGAAAAAGTTCTTGAAAATGTATACGCTAATAAATTATCTTGCAGAAAAAATATGACACATTCATGGATACAAGGAGGATCTCTATAATATTTTTCATAGAGTAGAAAGATGTAAACAAGTATAAACCTGAGTAAAATTTCAACCTTGTCCAAAACTCTGCTTATCAGTTATTCCCTATATCTCTGCCCTGTTTTTACTTCGTAGAACTTTTCACAATTTATTATGTTATATGAAATGTTTTGATTATCTAATTTGATTTTGATCTTTCCTCATCTATAATTAAGCCTCACTTAGGGGGTTAGCTATAACCCCTGTGTAAAGCACTGTATTCCCAAGCCTAGCTCCGTGCATGGCATGAAGTATGCACTCAATAAACATGAGTGAATGAAGAAATTTAGCAATACCATGCTCAGTCTTGGTTCTCATATATGGTTTTCAGGAACCAGATGGTCTTTTTCCCTATATTTCCCACAAAAAAAAAAAAGGGAATATTTTAATTTATGCAGATAGCTTAACCTAACACACAGAAACATGTATTGAGAAATAAAGTTTGAAGCTATTTAAAATAATATGCATGCATACTTGTATTAATTCAGTTTACTGTAATGCTTGTTTTTATGTAGTTTTTAAAAAATTTGGGAATACATGTTGTGGGTATCTTGGGATGACTCTTGTTTCACAGCTCTGTAAATGCTATTTAAATGTCATTGCCTTTGGAATCAATGCTATCTTCATCAAAATAAAGCTGAAAATATATCTCTTTGGGCAATGAGATTAAGAAAGGGTAACATTACTTTTTTGTATGTATCATGGGTTTTTTTTTTTTTCTCTTTTGACAAATTGTGTTGCCTTGGTATAACAGTGCACATTTCAAGCCCTGTTGTATGGGGATTGGAAATTAACACTGACTCTATAGATATAATTAATAAAATATTGAGTCAGTATTTTGAACTTTGACTCTGTGGTAAGTAGGTTCTTTTATTGCGTTCATCAAACTTAAAAAAAAACCCAACCAGAATTTTTCTGAATAAGCACTATTAAATTGATCCTTGTGTCTTGTTAATGGAAAGCGTATCATAGATCTTGATACAAGAAAATTGAAGTTGACATAATTTTTAAAAGGAAAGGGAACTTGAATTTTAGAAGACAGTGATAGCTTAGTTTTTACACATAAAAATATGGCAGATAGATATTATACGTCTATTATATATCTGTAATAGATATATATCTATTATATATCTATCATATATCATATAGATATATGGCAGATAGCAAAACCAAAACACCTGGACAACAGTTATAGCAAAACATTTATAGCAAAACCAAATAGTTTTATAGCAAAACCTAAAAGATAAATAGTTTGGGACAAACCTGTACCCACTGCAAGCCCTGTGTTTTCTGAACCTCCATGAAGGTTGAAGGAAGGAAATAATAAGAATCAAGGTTATCTGATAGATCAGAGAATAGGCAAACTTCCCACATAACCAACATGTATATGCTGGAGAAGCAGCTGAAATTGGGAAGGGATTTGCACAATCCAAGAGTAAGAGGTCTGAGGCAATTTCAGGAGGAAGAATGGCTGATCTCAGATCTGGGGCTGGAAGTACATATTAAGGGTTTGGAACAACTTGACATACCAGAGATTAAGGAAATTATGAAAGACTACCAGGGTAATATAAAAAAGAATCAGGAGCCAACTTGAAGAAGCCAAGATGAGTTTCAAAAAGGATGAAAATTTCAACAAAGTCAAACTCAGAGGATGTTCAAATTTGAGTTCAGAATGATACAAAAAATGGTTAACCTCTGAAACTCATAAGTACTCAATTCCTTACCTTGAAACTTGGATAAATGAAAGAAATGAATCAAGTATTTACCCTGCTTTGCCTATATTATCTAAACCAATGTGTAGCCAAATAGTAGAGGAAGAAAAGAGTGTCTGTATAAAATTGTAAAGTTAATACATGGAAAGGTAATGGTATTATTAGAAAATCAGCCTTTTACCACCACCATTCAATTAACGCATCTAGACGTTGAACATCAATGGTCACTAATGACAAGAAAGCGCAGAGCCAGATGTTGCATTTTCTTGATTAAAGAACATACACAGCTATAGTTTTGCCAAGGGAACGGAATCTGAGTCTCATCTGGCCTCTGCGCCCCGGTGCCAAACTTGAGGAAATAATGGAGGGCCGAGAAACATGCTGAACTTGTACCTTGAGCACGTAATCAGCAAAATCCAGTGTTGGAGAATCAATGGGCCTGCCACCCAGGCTCTTCAGCAGATAAATAGTAAGGAAAAGAATGGGAAGGAGGGGAATTGTAAGATTAAGAGACAGTCTAAAAGTAGAGATTTGAGGCAGATCAAACTATGCAATTTAGGGGTACGTAATTGAGATGAAACTATATAAAGAAGTTCAAGGAAACAACTATGGTGAAAGCAGAACTGTTATTTCAGAGGGTTCCCTGGGGGCTGTGATTGGGATGGTGCACCTGGCAGGGCTTCCTAGGGGTGGTGGTGATACAATTCTAGTTCTTGTCCTGAATGGTGGTTTCAAGGATGTTTGATTTATAATAAATCACCAGTTTCTGTATCTGTTTATTTTACAATAAAAAGTAAGAAAAAAGGGGAAGAGATCTTAATTTTTGAAAAGAAAGATCAGGATATGATGAAAAGGAAGTGTAATACTACTATTTATCTTTCTGTTTTACTCACAAAAATCTGATTTGTATTTAGAGCAAAACTCTGATTATGCTAGGGAAAGGCAAGATAATGCAACTTTATGGTGGGGAAATGACCCAGACATGATCTGAGAAAAATCAGAACCTTAACTCTTTTAACTTAATTTGAGGAGATGTTCAATCCCTTCGAACTTAGTCTGTAAAATTGGAGAGAATGTTATCCGTCTCCTTTGGGATGTTGTGATAATAAGATAATATATGAAAGAGGCTTGACACCTAGCCAATATTTAACAAATAGTAAATTTCCTTTTTAGTTTCTTTTTGTTATCCTTTTAAGTGATTAATATATAAATACAAATAAACAATAGTGATTTATCTGAAAGATATTATCTGAAAGATATCGTGAATTCACTCATTCAATATTTACTGAGTGCTGAGTATGTTCTTAGGGAACCCTAGGGGCTTTCAATGTGAGAAAGAATGAAACTACCAGTAACTGTCCTTCAGGGGATTTTTATCTAGTAAAGAAGGCAGGCACATAAGGATTTAACCTCAATGGAGAGAAAGAACGCCAATAGGGAAGTCGTACAAAAATGATATGCCACTAAAGAAAATCATATATTGATTCTGTATTTACTCATCAGCTAAATTTTATAATTTTTATCTCTTTCTGAGAGTTTTGTTGCAAACCATCACAGTAGTCAATATTTTTCCATGTATTTTTTTGTTTGTTTTCTAAAAAAGGCAATCACTGGGGTAAAATTATCTTAGATATTTAAACTTTAAGTCTTTATTAGTCTATTTTTACACTGTTGTGATTTAGAAAGCATAAAGTATTTTCAGTTGGTTTTTTTTTTTAAATTTATTTATTTGTCAGAGAGAGAGGGAGAGAGAGAGAGCGAGCACAGGCAGACAGAGTGGCAGGCAGAGGCAGAGGGAGAAGCAGACTCCCTGCCGAGCAAGGAGCCCGATGTGGGACTCGATCCCAGGATGCTGGGATCATGACCTGAGCCAAAGGCAGCTGCTTAACCATTCAGTTGAGTTTTTAAAGTCAGTCAAGAATTATTTCAGAATTGTGTGCTTAAAAGGTAGAAAAATCCATTGGAAAATAGCAAAGAGATTTACTTGACTAAATGTGGACTGCCTCTATGTTTCTTTTCTATGAAAAATAGATCTAATGTATATTCCTTCTGTATCAACACATCATGTTGGAAAGAGAGAAAAGCTCTTAACCTACTTTCCTATCTTCAATTTTTAACTTTATCATGCTTGTTAATTGCCTGGGTGTCCTTTAACCATCTATTTCCATGATTCTTTCCCAGAGGCTTGGTTTAATTTTAAAAGTGCAGTGTATTCAGCCCTAATTATGTGAGAGCTCACTGCAGGCAAACAGCAAGAGATAGTAATGACCAAAATGTATTCTTAAATCAGTGCGACAGATACCACAAGGACACTGCTGTAAACATTTAATGACTAGGAACTATAACTATGTAAGGTAATATTTAGAAGCTAGTGATGTTTGAAAATAAAATTCCTTCTTAGAAACATAAGTTCACTAACTGTGATTTTAAAACTATATGTATTTTTGTGGTTTTAAATTTTTTTTTCTCTTATCAAGTATTTAAACAAGGTGATCACCTCCACAGCCTCAAATTCTTTTATTATCAATAACTAGACATGAGGTAGTTCTGCTTTATCTGGGTTTGAATGAAGCTCACAAAATATGCTATCTGTGTGCCTAGAAATACTGTCCACGGTTTTCTTTGAAAGCATGCTACTATGTTGACTAAATGTCCAGAGTAAATCAAGAATTTTAAGCATTTTTCATCACAGTTAGTTTTACATTAATTTAGTGGGGGAAAGAATTATTGTTGAAATGTTTTGACTGGTCATGCATGGGACAAGCAACAGTCACTGATCTATTCTACAGAGCCAAAATGCAAGATTACCTGCTAAATTCTAACTATGTGCAAGACACTGTTTTAAGTGTCTTTATTTATATTATAGTACTGAATCCCTTGAGCAACCCTACAACAGCTATTACCTGTGTCATATCACAGTCTAGAAAACCGGATGGTGGAGCGGTTAGGTGGTCAGACAACATCTAAGTAGAGAAGCTTGGATTTGAATCCAGGGATCTGGCTCAAAGCCCAGGATCTTAACCACTTATCCCAGAGGAATTTAGTCATATCCTGACCCAGTTGACTCAGTCTTTCTCTGACTTGATTAAAAAAAAATGTAGTGTTAGAATTTAAATATTCTTTTTCTGGTTATAAGAATCTGAGTTATTTAGGTGATGGTCTTGAGTGGAAAATGGTACCCCGTTAGCCAAGAATTGACTCCATTTTTTTGAAAGTTCACTTCAGTTCACCATGTTGGATTGAATTCTATGTGTAAAAACCTCATTATTCCAAATGCTCATTTCTCTCTCTTTTTTTAAAATTTATTTATTTGTCAGAGAGAGAGGGAGAGAGAGAGAGAACAGGCAGACAGAGCAGCAGGCAGAGGCAGAGGGAGAAGCAGGCTCCCTGCCGGCAAGGAGCCCAATGTGGGACTCGATTCCAGGACGCTGGGATCATGACCTGAGCCGAAGGCAGTCGCCTAACCAACTGAGCCACCCAGGCGTCCCCTCATTTCTCTTTATAAAAAGCTAAACATTTGACAATAAAGAGTTAAGGGTAAATCTCGAGAAGTAAAATGTTCTTATTCAGGCAGGCAACTAAGACAGGAATAAAATACAAAGCCCCTCCCCTTTTTTTGGCTCTACTTAAGTTTAATACTTCAGAAAACATAAGAACTAGTGAAAACAATTCTATTCCCTAAAAATACTTTTAATTTCCTTTCTTTCTTCTTCTTCTTCTTCTTTTTTTTTTTTTTTAGTATCCTTTTAAATGCTAGTGCTTACGTACCAGAATGAACAGACTATTCAAATGAAAATAGCAATGAAGAGCTGTACTCATAGTGAAGGCATTGGGATGTGTATGGAAATAGAAAGAAGCTGTAAAACTTTAGCTACAGATATTGTTGAAGAAGGATATAGCTATTATGCCAAAAGGTCAATGTTTGCTGTTAGGTTGCAGTCTACAACCGTATAGATATTATACAATAGATAGCTTATAAATTGGAGTTCATTAGAATAATAATGGATTACAATTCCTTGGAAAAATTTAAGAGAGTTATTATTAGACTTTGAGTCTACTGAAAAAAAAAAAAAGAAAAGGCAGGGTGCCTTGGTGGCTCAGGTGATAAGCGTCTGCCTTGGGCTCATGTCATGATGCCAGGGTCTAGGGATCCAGCCTCACATCCAGCTCCTTGCTCTGTGGGAAGTCTGCTTCTCTCTCTCCCACTTCCCCTGCTTCTGTTCCCTCTCTCTCTGTCAAATAAATAAATAAAATTCTAAAAAAAAAGGGGGGGGGGCAGCTAAGAAAGGCAAGAAACAACGTATGAGGTTTTATGTGGCAGATGTCTGAGAGATTTCCCTAAAACAACAGTCCTGTTGTACCACTGAGATCATTCTGTCTGGTTTCTTGAGGTCTGATAGCAGGATGCTCCACCTAATGGAATCATTGTGTCCAAAAAGGATTATTTCATAATTCCCCATTACTTATTGGCACTGTGAAGCTTAGAAATGATCTGAGGAACCAAAATCCCAAACAAAATGAAACAAAACAGAGATACTGGAGAATGAAGATAAGTGCTGAAACTTAACTGTTTAAAAATAGAATTAATTTTGAGTTCTTGGAAAAATGAGATAAGTGATGTTCTAGTCTTCAAAATCAGAATTTCCTGATAATAATGGATAATTCAAAAGTGTATTTCATCATTTATGCTCTCTAACTTAGGAGAATTTAAACTCTTTCTCTATGAGAAACATGCTCAAAACACTTTAATTTAAATAACACAAAATGAAACAAACCGGGACGCTTGGGTGGCTCAGTTGGTAAGCCACTGCCTTTGGCGCAGGTCATGATCCCAGGGTCCTGGGATCGAGTCCCACATTGGGCTCCTTGCTCAGTGGGGAGCCTGCTTCTTTCTCTGCCTCTGCCTGCCACTCTGCCTGCTTGTGCTCTCTCTTTCTCTCTCTGAAAAATACATAAATAAATAAAATCTTCAAAAAAAAAAAAAACAAAACCAAACAAACAAACCTTTAGCTCTGAGTTATCTTGGATACTTTTAAAAAGAGGAATTTATATTCAGTCTCTCTCCCTTGCTTATCATTACACCTAAGCCCTGCATTATCTGGCTTTCCATTTGAACAGAACCCTGGAAGAAAAACAAAGACAAAATAAAAAACACAACCAACCAACCAAACAAACAAACAATAAATCTTGTAAATGTTATTTAATTCCTTGTTTCTTAATCTAGTAAACTCTCTTCAGACTTGATTTAATTTGAATGCTTAATGTCACTTGACACTCCTTTTTGACTTCTCTGACCCTTCTCTTCTCTCATTATCGCTTTAATGTTATTGGTTCTCAAGGTCTAGCTTCAAGGTCTTGTCTCTCCTTACTGTACCTAATTTCCTTGGGAAGTGCCGTCCATTACCATGCCTTGAACTGTCCTGCCTATTCTAGCCCAGGCCATATTCCTTAGCATCAGATCTCAAACCCAGCTACCTTTTGATATATTATGTCACCTTTGACTTGATGGCCAAAACTGCTCTCCAGTTTATGTTTCCTCAAGGACTGAGTGATTAATGATGTACTTAACACTAGATCTCATTATTTTAGGCTCCTACTTGTTCTTCCCTGACATTCAACCTGTGGTGCATAGGTTTGCACATGAGCATGAACACACACACACACAACCCATACACACTCATACACACCCACACACCAGATTCACCATGCCTTACTTATTCTTCATCATCACTACCAAGGCTCAGGTCTATTTCCTCTCTTACTTTTCTTTTATTTTTATTTATTTTTTTTAAAAGATTTTATTTATTTATTTGAGAGAGAGGCAGTGAGACAGCATGAGCGAGGAGAAAGTCAGAGGGAGAAGCAGACTCCCCGTGGAGCTGGGAGCCCGATGCGGGACTCGATCCCGGGTCTCCGGGATCATGACCTGAGCTGAAGGCAGTCGTCCAACCAACTGAGCCACCCAGGTGTCCCTCTTACTTTTCTTTTATAATCCATCCATTAGTTTTTAGTGTAGTCCACTTGTGTCTTCCAAACCAACACCATACTGTTCCTACTATATTTTGCTTGTTTTTTAAACATATATTTTAATTGTCTTTCATGTGTCTTTACTTTTATATGTTTTTTTCAGCTATTTGATATGTCTAAGAACAGAACCAAAATTCAAAGCTAACAGACAACTTTAGTTATCTATACTTTGAAGTTAGGCAGAGAAACAATGCTAGGTTACAGAGTTAAACTAGAGATAATAAAACATAGCCAGAGAGTTTGGAATGGAATTCAAGAGGCAGTGCTCTGAGAAATTCTCTGAAACTTAACAGATATGCAGTTCAATTCAATACTGATTTACTAATAACGTAGTATGTGTCATCCCCTGAGCTAGACCCAGGATAGAACACTGAAAAGGCAGACAAAATTTCCACAAATTTTTCGACACATAAATGACCATACCCTTTACTTTGCATTCTCTTGGAATTTATTTATAATTTATATTCCATTATCTTGAGACTGCATTCATATTCTGGCTATATTAGCTATTCTATTCTTCCCTCTGTTTTCCCAAAATTTCCCCAGAGGATTTATGTTTTACCTCTTTTAGTTTTGTTCCCTCTTACCTGAATGGCATGAATGATATGCTTCAAACATAGCTTACTTTAAGCATGGTAAAATGTTTATTCTGATTTCCCTATAGAATAATACAAATCAGAATACAATGCAATTATAGTTATTTTATTTTAAATTACTTCTAATGTATGAGATACAATGTATCTGATTGATAAATAAAACTCTAGGTCTATATAGATTTGCTTCTGCATGTGTGTGTTTCTAGAGCAAGTTAGACTCCCATTTCTCTTTATGTAATGATAAGTTGCATATTAAAAATCTTTAAATTTTCCTGAAGATCTCATAGACAATATAACGTAGACTTATGATGACAAAGGAGATCATACTGGAAAAGCTAAGTGATAAGTATGTAAACATTTGAAACAAAGTGATGCTTCAAGAAAGAAATCTTCCGGAAATAAAGCTCATGTGTATAAAGCCCAGCCATGTTAAAATACACACACATACACATATGTGCATATGCATACTTTGTAAATCAGGTAAAGCAGGGAAGCCAGACACACACCTGCAGCAGAGAGCTCCCTATTTGTCTTGATCCAATTAGTGACTAACTGGACTGAGTGTAGGCAACGTTGTGAAGTATGAATAATCTGTGGTCTGCTCCTCAGGCTTTTCCTACAGTGTTTTTCTTTCTTCACTCCTAAATGTCTTTCCCATTAAAACAGAAAAGTAGCTGGGACCAACCATTATTAACGGTATTTAGATTTAAGTATATGCATCTTTTTTTAAACTTATGTTTTTATATCTAATGGTAGAAAAGAAGTTTCACAGTGGAAAGAAATGAGCAAATTACTGAATGCAGGTGGGAGCTGTGCAGAGATGGGAGCTGTGCAGAGATGACCCTTAAATAATATTTGGCTTGTTTGTCTCTTCTTGAAGGTAAAGCTGATTTAATGCTTTGGGATGATCAGGGAGAGGTCAGAAGGTAGAGTCAAGTATAACCAACAGGGCTGAGGATGAAGAGTGTGTTTGTAGTCCATTCTTGGCATGGTTGTGCAATTTCCCTCTAAGAGTTTAGCATCTCTGTGTACACAGAGAACATTCAAATTGTAGCCTCTACCCACATTTGGGTTTGGCTGGAAGAGGTGTTGGAATGAAGGGTCACCAGTCTGACTCAGTGAGCCAGAGAATGCGAGCTCTAGATGATCCCCTATGAGATCTAGTATATGTGGGAAAGGAACAGCCAGGAAAGTTTGAATGAATATGTAATAGACATAATACAACTGGCAAATAAAGTGAGAGAGAGGACTTGGCTGGCCTAAGATATCTTAAGGGACAAAAGTTGGTTTCATTCTGCATCTAAATCTGGAGCAAAATTAGTATCAGACTTGGTATTTAGAGGGGTGCTGCAAATTATTGGAAGTATGGGCAGTATGTTTCTCCCAAGATGAAATTCAGAGTAGTAAATGAGAGTAACAGTTCCAGAAAAGTTACCAAATCAAAATTTCCAGGAAATTATATTGTTACTTATTTATATTTTTCAAGTAGCAATAATTTTTTGGGAATTCTGAAGTTTTGTGACACCTACATTCAACATATAGTAGGCGCTTTTGTATCCATGCATCTCTTATTGAAAATGCATTCATTCTGTACTTTCTTATTTTAAATCCCAGAATAATTTTTAATTGTACTCAAAATATACATACACATATATATATTTGCATATATATTTTAAAAAGATTTTATTTATTTGAAGGAGAAAGAGAATGAGTGGAGACGGGCAGAGGGAGAGGGAGAAGCAGACTCCCTGCTGAGCAGGGAGCCCAGCTCAAGCATTGATCCTGGGACCTTGAGATCATGACCTGAGCCAAAGGCAGATACTAACTGGCTGAGCTACCCAGGTGCCCCTCTACTCAAAATATATTAACAAAATATTCAGTTTTCATGATAATTGAAAAATTTTGTCAGTTTGTAACATCATTTCCTGATTTATATGTAATGACTAAAAATACAGTTAATGTTAAATTGATTCTAGGAGATGGAAGAGGGCACAAAAGTTAAGTTATAGCTAACAAAAATTCATTACTATTAATCCTGGTTTTACTGAGAAATATATATTTTTTATTTCATTATGACAAAATTTTTTTAGAGTTTTTAAGGTAAGCTTAACATAAAATTACAAACAAATATGATAAATTATGTAAGTAGAAGATATTCGATAGAAAGGAAATATATTTTTTGTGAAATGCATGTTTCCCTCTTTTTATTCATTATCCTTTTGTCAAACAATTTAATAATTTTCTCCTTAGAGAGTTCTCTGGCACTTAAAATATATATAGAACTCTAAGTACTTCTCATACAATAGTTTTAAAATTAATTAAATTCTAATTGGAGATATTTAAAATTTTTTGAGTATTTAACCCAAAGAGTTAGTTACATAGTTCATAGCAAGCAGCTTGGTTTAAGGCAAATTTGTGTATATGTACAGATTAAAAGACAATGAAAATTAGCATTTTAGTTTTAAAATATCAAACACAAACTATCTCATGGAAAGTTTAGTACAATGCATAAAGGATTTTCATTTATTATTTAAATGTGTTTGTTGTTTCCTCAGTGAAAAAATTTTTTGCCTTAAACATTAAAAATCACTTAAAATGTGAAAATAAATAGTGGGAAATCATTTGGGGGAATATGTGTACCCATACATGAAATTGTGAGTAATGAAATCATACTTAGTACTAGAATGATTCTGCTGTGCCTTTCTTATGCTAGAGAGTGTGAGGTCAAGTTTGTGATGGTTGCTTAGGATGATAGAATGTCTTATCAGTTGGTTGTAGCTATAGAAAACTTTATTTGAAGACACACACATTTCTCTATCACCTCTAACCCTCCATTTGTGACGCTGATATAAGCAAAAAATTGTGCTATTTGAAAAAGCCACTAATGACTAGGGATGCTTGAGTGGAATTTGAAAAGATAACCTAAAGAGCTCCCAATGCCAAAGATGGAACAATTAAGCAACTAAATAAAAAGGTGTATTGAATTTTAACTCAAAGTATAAAATAAGCATCCACGAATCCATACTGATGTAAATAAACAACTAAATCAATCCATAAGTGGAGAAGAGACAAATCTCTCATGTCAAAAAATTCCAAATAATTTATGTAGATACTCAACCCTCAAGGAAGTGTACTGTAACTCCCTATTCCTTAGTTGAGGGCTGCCAGTGTGACTTCTTTTATTTATTTATTTATTTATTTATTTATTTATTTATTTATTTTAGTGACTTCTTTTAAAGAAAGAGTGAAAATAGGAGTAACTTTACAGTTGAGAAACCTGACCAACTTGCCACAGCGAGGTGACCAAGATTAACAATGATAAAGTCATGTTGCTAGTCATGTACTCTTGACATGATGTGGTCTCCATCTCTGTGGTCTTCCTCCACAAAACCCATAACCCCAGTCTAGGCATGAGAAAAACATCAGACAAATCCCAGTTTTGAGAATATTTTACAAAATACCTGACTCATAGTCCTTAAAAATGTCAAGGTCATCAATACTAAGAATAATCCAAGAAACTGCCCCAACCAGTAGGAACTGAGACATGACAACAAAAGTGTATAATATAGTATCCTGGATAAGATACTGGAATAGAAAAAGGACATTGGGTAAAAATAGGGGCAATTACAAAAAGTATAGACTTTAGTTGATAATATTCTATTAATGACTTCATTACTAATGATGAAACTAAGATGTAAAAATAAGGAAACTGGGTTGTGAAGTACATGGGAACTCACTATCTTTGTAATTATCTGTAAATTTAAAACTATCCTAAAGCAAAGGTTTATTTAAAAGATAACCAAAACAATCTTTTAAGAACCAGAGACCTACAGAGCATGGTAGAAGCTACAAGCTTTTCTAATTTAACAAAATCTGATCTTTTACATAATATTTCTCTTTATTTTTTATGACACCATTCGTATTTCTGAGTTGTTTAATATGGCAACTTTCTGTCCTAAACACACAGACCAAAAGTAGTAACTTTTAGACAAAATATATGTACTTATTCTAGTTTTTTTGAATTAAGTTCTTAACCAGTTTTTTTATGACTTCATGGAATTCTGTTCTTTTGATCCAAATTGTGTTGGTAATATATTTATTTATAGTTTGCAGATGTATACCAGCAATACATGTAATGTTGATAAATGTCCTCTGAAAACACACTGTGACTAGTCAGGCTCACTGAGGCTTGAGGAAGATTTCACTGTCTACTAATTCTAGCTTTTGAAGGTCATTATCATGATGTTAAGAATAACATTATTTTAAAAACACAACATTTTATAAAAGATGAGTATAATAAAATAACTTCTAGCACTTTCTGCACAAACATACCAATAATTAAGGCAGCCCTTGTGCATAGTAGATATGTGTCTTGGTAGGATGCTCACATTTAGTCTGAGGCACAAGCCTGAGTGGTCCACACAGTGCTATGATGTCTTATGACTGGTCAAATGCATTCCAGTAGTCAACTAATTGAAACAGGTAGATGTAGTATTCAACAGATAGGTGCACAACATTCTTTCTTTCTTTTTTCCTCCCATTTCCACATGACATTTTTGAAACCAGGAGTGATAGCATTTTAAAATATAGATTTTAACTAAACAATTTTTAACATTTACTTGACATAAACCTCTTTGTTTTATGGATTATACATTTTGAGTCAGCTTTAAAAAAGTTTTATGTTCTATGTTAGATTTAGCGGCTTTGCAAGAAGAAACTACTTGCATGTAGCAATAGCGAGTTCTCTGCCATCTCTGACTGACTCATTTGTATTAGTAGTAATTCAGGGCAGGAGCAGTCTTTTTTTTTTTTTTTAAGATTTTATTTATTTAGTTGACAGAGACGTAGTGAGAGAAGGAACACAAGCAGGGGCAGTGGGAGAGACAGAAGCAGGCTTCCTGCCTAGCAGGGAGCCTGATGCGGGGCTCCATCGCAGGACCCTGGGATCATGACCTGAGCCGAAGGCAGACGCTTAACTAGTGAGCCACCCAGGCGCCCCCATAAAGAAATAAGCAGTCTTAATGTTTAACTATTGTTTTTTATTTTTTATTTTTTATT